>CAUYRT010054737.1:0-29486 GCA_963574885.1 Lepilemur ruficaudatus
ATCAATCTGGATAAATAGAAAAAACAAAAATATCCCACCCAGGTTTATAACTTTCAAATTGCAGAAAATCAGTACAAAGAGAAAATCTTGAAAGAAGTCAGAGGGGAAAACCACCTTAACTATACAGGAAAAAAAAAAAGAATTACATTATGTTTCTCTTCAGAAACCATGCAGGCAGGAAGGGAGTACAATTAAACATTTTAAATGTTTAAACAAACAAACAAGGAAAAACACAAACCTAGAATTTTGAATCCAATGAAATTATCTTTCAAATGGGAAGGAGCAATAAATATTTCTCAGATAAACAAACACAGAGGCATAAATATGCAGACACACCTAACAAGAAATTATTTTTTAAATAATTTTTCAGAGGCAAAGGAAATGATGGCCATCAGCAACTTGGATCTACATGTAGAAAGGAGGAGAATTAGAAAAAGAATTAAAGAAGGTTATACAGGCAAAAAACAAGCTGTCTTTCTCTTCACTCACACTCAATGCAGAACGCTTCTGTGATCCAACGTGTGGGGATTTTCCAGCACTCTGCAGGCACCAGCGGGGTGTCCTGCAATTCAATTCAGTTCTCACACTAACCAGAATTAGTGCAGACCCCACAAGTTAAGAGCTAAGTCCCACAAGACTGCCCAGGCTTCAAATGTCAATCACAAGTAGTAGGTCCCTTGGTCACACACAACTTCTATTCAACTTGGCTACAAATCAGAAGTTCTCACAACCACCTTCTTGGATTCGATCCTTTGCTAGAATGACTCACAGAACCCTGAGAAACACATTACTTACACTTAACAGCCAAGTGGAAGAGATGCACTGGGCAAGGTATGGCAGAGGGGCACGGAGCTTCTACGCCTCCTGTGGGTGTGACACCCTCCCAGCACCTCCATGTGTTTAACAACCCAGAATACCTTCAAACCTCATCCTTTGGGGTTTTTTTATGGAGGTCTCAGTGTGTAGACATGGTTGATTAGATCATTGACCACCGGTGATTGACTCAACCTTCAGCCCCTCTACTCTCCCTGGAAGTTGAAAGGTAGAACTGAAAGTTGCAACTTTCTAATCACATAGTTGGTTCCCCTGGCAACCAACCCCCCCCATCCAAAGGCTATCTGGGATGCCCCCAGCCACCAGTCGTCTCAGTAGCATACAAAAGAAACTTATCACTTATTATTATTATTCCAAGAGTTTTAGCAGCTATATGCCAGAAAATGGAAATGAAGACCAAAATATATATTTCTATTGTATCACAGTGTCCTAGTATCTTTTTCTTATTCTTAACTGATCTGATAGTTAACTGTTTGTTCAAAGTAATAATAGCAAAAATGTATTGGGTTGGGATTATAGCTTGAGGATAAGTGAAATGAATGACAAAAATGTTATAAGGGAAGGGAGGAAGGAATTGGGTATGTCTCGTTATAAGGTAACTGCACTGCTCATGAAGAAGCACAGGGTTATTTGAAAATGAACTTAAATTAGTTGTAAATGTCTACCACAAACCTTAGGGCAACTACTTAAAAAAAATTCAAGAAGTATAATTGATATGCTAAGAAAAGAGAGAAATAGAATCATATAAAATACTCAATTAAAACCAGAGAAGACAGAAAAAGAATGAAAGAGCAAAAAATTTTAAAAAAGAAAAGAAAAAGGGCAATGAAAACAGTTACAAATATGGTAGATACTAATCCAAGTACATCAGTCATCACTTTCAATATGAATGGCCTAAATATACAAACTAAAAAAAATAAATAAATAAACTGTCAAAGTCTGTTTTAAAAAACCCAACTATTTGCGATGTGCACCATCTGGGGGATGGACACGCTTGAAGCTCTGTCTCGGAAGTGGGGGAAAGGCAACGAACGTAACCTAAATATTTGTACCCCCATAATATGCTGAAATAAAAAAAAAAACAACTATATGTTGTGTACAAGAAACCCACTTTAAATATAAAGACACAGATAGATTAAAAATAAAGGCTTGGAAAAAGATAAGCTAAGATAATAATAAACAAAAAAAATGGAGTAACCATATTAATTTCAAACAAGGCGAACTTCAAAACGAAGGAAATTATCAGAAATAAAGTTGAACATTACATAGTGTTTAAGAAATTAATTCTCCAAGAATATATAACAATTCTTAGCCTATATGTGTCTAACAAAAAAGCACCAAAATATGTTAGGCAAAACCTGCTAGGACTGAGAAAAAGAAATAAATCCACTATTACATTTGGAGACTTCAACATTTCTCCATCATTAATTGACAGATCTAGCAGGCAGAAAATTTGTAAGGATATATTAATAGTTGAACCAAACAACACTATCAATTTACTGGATTTAATTGATATCTATAAAATATTTTATCCAATCTCAGCAGAATATAAATTCTTCTCAAGCTCAAATTGAACATTTATCAAGATAGATTATATTCTGGGACATAAAAGTACTTTAACAAATTTAAAAGAATAGGAACCATACAATGTCTGCTCTCAAACCACAATGGAATTAAACTAGAAATCAATAACAGAAAGACACCTAGAAAATGCCAAAATATTTAAAGATTTAACACACTCCTAAATAACAAATGGGTCAAAGAAGAGCTTTCAAAAAAAATAAAATAAAATACTGTGAACAAAAGAAAAATGAAAACACAAATTATCAAAATGTATGGGATGTAGCAAAAGTAGTACTTAGAGGGAAATTTATAGCACTGAATGCATACATTAGAAAAAAGAAAGATCTGAAATTAATAATATAAACTTCCACCACAGGAAACTAGACGGGGGGGGAAACAGCAATATAAACCTGTGAACCAAAATAAAATTTTAAGGCTCACCCCCCCCAAACCAGCTGACTGAATGGACCCCCTCGTGGCCAAAGGAATATCCTAAAACTAAACTGTCTGCTAGGAGGAGGGAAGTCAGACACGCCTTATCATGCTCCCTCCCTTCTTGGAGTCCTTTGTGACCCATTGACAGGCCTAAGGGTATGCAAGACAAACCTGCAGGGCCTCAATTTGCACAACAAAATCTATGTCCGGTGGCTTATCTCTGATAACCATTCCTTATGTTAAAACATTCCAAACCTTTAGACAAAACTTCATGTCTTTAACCAATTACAAGCCAAAGAATCTTTAAACCCACCTATAACCTGTAAGCCCTCCTCCTTCGAGATGTCCCACCTTTTTGGGCCAAACCAATGTATGTTTCCCACATATTGATTGATGACTTTACCTGTAACCCCTGTCTCCCTGAAATGTATAAAACCAAACTGTAACCTAACCACCTCGAGTCCAAGGTTTCTTGGGAGTGGCTCCGGGTCATGGTCCTCAAATTTGGTTCAGAATAAACGTCTTTTAAATATTTCAGAGTTTGGATTTTTTTCTGTCTACAAACCTAAAAAAATGTCAAGGAAAAGAAATAATTTAAATCAAGGCAGAAATCAATTAAATTGAAAACAGGATATGAGTAGATAAAATCAATGAAATGAAAAGCTGATATTTTTCAAGATCATTAAAATTGATTAATAAATTGATAAATTTAATAAGCCTCTAAGTACGTTAACCAAGAGGGCAAGAGATAACATAAATTACTAAAATCAGAAATGAAAGACAAACCATCATTACTGAATCCATGGACATTAAAAAGATAATAAAGGAATATTACAAGCAATTCTATGTTCGCAAATGTGATAACTTAGATGAACTGGAAAAATTCTTTGAAAGATATTTTTCTTGAAGAAATAGATGATCGGAATAGTTCTCTATCAAAAATGTGAATCAACAATTAATAACCTTCCAAAGCATGAAGTACCAGGTCTAGAGGGTTTCACTGTTGAATTCTACCAAACATCTGAGGAAGAAATGATACTGATTCTCTACAATCTCTTCCAGAAAGCAGAAGCAAAGGGAACACTTCCTACCTTTCTCTATAGGGTCAGCATTACCCTAATACCAAAATCAGATAAAAAGGTCACAAGAAAGGAGAACCACATGCCAATATATTCATGAACATAGCTTCAAAAGTTCTCAACAAAACATTACCCAATTAAATCAACAAAACTATACACCATAACCAAGTGAAATTTATTACAGGTATGCAAGGCTGATTTCACCATTTAAAAACTCAATAAATACAATTCATCACATCAGCAGCCTAAAGAAGAAAAATCATATGATCATATCAATAGATGCATGAAAAGCATTTGAAGAAATGTAAGACTTATTCATGTTAAAAACTCTCAGCAAACTAAGAATGGAGAACTTTCTAAGCCTAATAAAGAACATCTACAAAAAAATAAAAAGAGCTACCAAGCCACAAGTAGACATGAAAGTACCTTAAATGCATATTACCAAGCATAAGAAGCCAACCTGAGAAGGCTGCATTCTGTATGATTCCAACCATATAACATTTTAGAAAAAGCAAAACTGTAGGAAAGATCAGTGGTTGCCAAGGACTCAAGGGAGGGCTAGGATGAGTAGGTAAAACCCAAGGTATTTTAAGGGTAGTGAGTCTGTTCTTGATGATACTGTAATGGTGGATGCATGACATTATGCATTTGTCAAAACCCATAGAACTTAACGACACAAAGGGTGATAAAACTATGGACTTTAGTTCATAATAATGCATCCGTATCAGTTCACTGATTGTGACAAATGTACTATACAAACGAAAACGTTAATAAGTCATAGACCCCACCTAAATGCTGGGGTGCTTGCCAGAGCCCCTCCTCAGCAGTGGGCCCTGCACTCCTTCTTCTCCCGAGCCTCAACAGATTATCGTCAATGCTTCTCAGCTTTCTCAGCCACCACTTGCCTATGAGAAAATGCCTCTGGAGAAACACTGGCACCAAATGTCAGATATACCTCCCTGGGTTTCTCCTTTCCATGGAATCTTAGCCCTTCAAGTCTTCCTGCCTCAGTGGTTCTCCTATAACCACAAATCAACTTTCTTAATACTGTGTCCAAGGTTTATAACTGTTCTTATAACTGGAGAGCTGGTGCCCTGTGCTACCCTAAAATTAACTGAAAGCCATTATAAAGAGTAAGAAAATCAGTAGGCCATAGTCAAAAGACCATCATAACAGGAAGAAAATATTTGCATATGTTATATACAATATATAAAGAGCTACAATAAATCAATAAGAATAGAGAAAATCAACACAAAGGGAAGATGAGCAAAGGGTATTAGCAGCCCATTCACAGAGTGCAAATAGGCTATAGATGACTAGATCTAACAGATGTGCAAGCTCACTCTTCATCCAGAAAATGCAACTTAAGCTAGCCATAAACTGCTATTTTTCATACCTTGAATTTTTAAAATTTTACAAATTAATATAATATATTGTTGACCTGTGGTGGCATAATTGGGACTTTCATGTTCTATGAAAGTGGGAGTGAAAATTGCCAACGGCAGGTCTCTCTGTATTTCAAAGTTATCTACCCTTTAACTCAGCAATTAGTTTTTTAAGGCTCTGTCACTCAGAAACTTTCATTAAAGTACACAAAGATATACTAATAAAAGCATTTGTTGAGAGCCTACTATTTGCCAGACATTGCTCTTAGTGCTTTACATGAATTAGCTCATATAATTCTCACAATGACAGAGAGACAATAGATGTATCCCAGTCTGAATGGTAGTTGAGACAGGAAACTAAAGATAGAATGCAAATAGACTATATTAGACTATAAGCTATAAAAGAGTTAGCTATTGTCTCAAATATTAGGTAATAGAAGCAAGATTTTTAAAGAGAGATAGAGAAAGAGAGAGAATCGCTGAACGCAGGAGACCATGCTTGGTTGGGAGGATGGAAATAGATCAGGAAGTGTTACCCAGGTGAATCAAGGGGCTATGACATAGATCCAGGTGGAAATAGCCTCATGGCTGGGCTAGCCATGTCCCTAAAATTTGGTAACCATGGGAGAAGATTTTGTTACCTCCACACCATGTATTTTCAATCACCTGCCACTTCCTTACACTCCACTATGCCGACTGCTGTGGGGTTTGGGGAAGAAGTACAAAATGTCTCTAAGGACCTAGACATCTTTGCAGGACCACGGTGTGCTCTCCTCCAGCCTCCCAGAGAAGCAGCCCTGCCTGGGCATCTGGGCATCATCTGCAGCATTGTGTGGGATTTCCTGTGAAGTTATCTTTACTCCCTGACTCTGCTCTTCTTGAAAGCATTCCTGCATCTTCCCTGTGTCCTCCACACTCACACAGTGGTAACAACCCTTTAATCGGCCTGGTCTTTCATTTTTAAATGTTGATAGACAATTATATACAACAACCAAGTCATATATTAAAACCAGCACATGAAGGGAGAAGGCCAAGTTGGACAAAATGGATGGCTGTGAAATAAATGAATGGCTTGATCTGTGGATGGGTAGGTGGACGAATAGCTTAGCAGGTGGTTGGTTGGGGAGATGAGCAAATACTTCACATTTAGTAATAACCCTTTCCTTATTATATGTAGGTGAGAGGGTTGCACTAAGTGATGTCTAAGGTTTACTGCTCTGCAAATATTTTTATATTCTGATCTAATGTGTTTCCATCCTTCAAGATTCTAGTTTTGTGGAATTTATTTTTACCCTTCAAGTTGCACCAGTACAGAGAAAACTATGATTTAAAATAGTGCTGTTTCTTTTAACTGTATTTTCTCTTTTCAAAGCAGAAAGATCTTTTGTACCTACTGTTTCATGTTTCTAAGAAGACAAACACTAACAGCTTCAGGGCTGAAAATCGGAGTATCTGTCCACTCTTGTATTTATTCTTATCTCAAAATAAAATCTATTTCATGTTGATTACTTTGTTTTGTTGCCATGCACAATAAGATTCTGATATGTTTCAGAGTGTCACATTTCCAGCAATTCTCAGCACAGTCACATACAGCTGAGTCCAGGCATCAAGATGGCACAGTAAGGCTTCCAGGAGTGTGGCTCAGGCTGCAGAAGCGGCCACTTCCCAGGCAAGATCTTCCCGTGGTGGAGGGCTGGAGGACAAGAGGCCAAGCCAAACCATGCTAGGACACTCCATGCCCCTGCTGGGATGTGCGCGGGTCATGTCCACTCACATTCCACCAGCCAAAGTAAACCCCACAGAGCTAGAGCAGGGCAGGGCAGGCCCTGGGCTCGTGCAGGGGAGGCGAAGAGTAATCACGTGTTGGATAACAACACAAGCTGTCACGGGGGTCCCGCTGCTCCTCACAGTCTGCTGAGCTCTGCTGCTTTGTCTGCCTGGGTAGTTTCACCACCAGTGAGTACGGAGACAAAGTAAAAAGAGTCACCATTTATCAAGTATCTACTATGTCTCAGCCACATCACATATATTATTTTTAATCCTCACCTCAAATGTGTAAGGTCAAAGTTGTTCTGTGCACATTACATAAGAGAAAGTTACAGATCAAAGAGAGAAATTGACTAGTCCCATGTCACTAAGTGAGTCCGTGACAAAAACAGACGTCAAGCCCAGCTCCACCAGCACACACAATGCCCATGTGCTCTTTCCAGTTTAGGTGGGTGCTCAGCCTCATTGGTCATCTTATCTGATTATTTATCTATCTGTGCCAACGAAAACCACAATGAAATACTCCTGCACCAAACAGAATGACTCAATTCAAAAGATTCAAAATACCAAGTGTTTAGACAACGTAGAGCGTGGAGAACGCCAGACACTACTGGCGGCGATGGAAATTGGCTCTTTGGAAAACAATTTTACATTATCTAATAAAGTGGAATGCAGACTCTATAACTCAGCAAGTCCACTCTCCTGTGTATAGTGCCATGTGTGCGTGTGTACAGTGTGTACAGTATGTGTATATAGTGTGTGCGTGTGTATACCCAACAGAAATGCATGCACCTGGACAGCTGGATACATGTACATGAACAAGGATTTTCTCAGCCACATTGCTTAAACTGCCCCAAACTGGAAATAATGCAAATGTCCATTGATGGTAGAATGGACCAAATTAATTCTAATCTATTCATATATGGGTATACATGCAACAATGAAAATGAATGAACTACAGCTCCAGACAACAACGCAGTGGGTTAATCTCATGGACATAAGTTGAGTGAAAAAGGCCAGGCTCCAAATGAGTATATACTGTATAATTCCATTTATGGAATGTGCAAAAAGCAAGCAAAACCAGATTCTTACTTAGGTAAAAAAAATCTAAACAGAATCATAAGAAAAATGCATAACATTTATTAATAGCATAGCAGTTACCTTTGTGTGGGCAAAAGGAAAGCAAGATTTGGAGGAAGCCTGAGAGGCCGCTGGGGTGTTGGCCACGCTCTGTGCCGTGGCCCTTGTGGAGCTTCCACAGGTGTTCACATTGTGATAATCCACGGAGCTGTATGTTTCTGTTTTGTGCATGATTTGCTTGCATATAATGCTTCACAATTTTAAAAATACAGTTAAAAGAGAAAGACAGAATGGGAGACAAAGAATTGGAGGCAGTAATGCTGGAGGGATTTTTACAGAAGTTTTGCTGTAACAGAGCACTAGCAGATTGGTAGCTGGAGAACAGGGAGGGGGTTAAAGGGCAAGGTACATTCTGACCCAAATGGTCCAGAAAGCAGAGGGGCAAAACTCGTGAGAAAGTGAGAAGAGATGGTATTTGACGCACCTGCGGAAAGGCAGCGGTAGAGGATTGCCCTTCCAGGCCTGCAGAATCAGAGATTCGGTGGTGGAAAGAGGCAGTGGGCCTCGTGGGTCTATGCTAGTTGATGCTATCTTTACAGTAATAAGGTGTGTGATCAGCAGCTGAGAATGAGAAGGGAGGGCCTTCAGGGGTCTGAAACAAAAGAGAAAAGAGATGCAGTGACATTCGCAGAGGGAGATCCAGCCGACCTGCACGTGTGAGCTCGGAGTGTGTATAAATTTGAAGTGAGATCAGTCAGCACACATTGAGCCTTGAGGGTGAAAGCGCAGGAGGTAAGTTGGCTCTAGTCGGGGTTGGCCTTTCGCAAGACACTGCAGCGCAAGGAGACAAGGACAAGGTGGTCAAAGGGCAAGAGGAGGCAGGCACCGTGTGGACGCCAGAGTCTCAGTTGGGTAAGGACAGAACTGTGGGCATGAAAGACAGGAGGACAAAGTCATAGGGTCCGTGGACTGAGGATTCCGACGGTCCTGAAGGACTGTTAGAATCAGTTCTAGAGAGTGATGGGAAGACGTGTGTGCAGGTGGTTGGAGAACAGGCACTGCTATGTGGAGATGGCGGTTGAAGGTCTGCAGTGGGGGCCTCCGGGGATGGAGAGAGTGGACGGGGGTGATGGACAGGCACAGGCCTGAGAAGCCAGCCTACCGCTCACGCAGATGCTGAAATCACCAAGAATTATGAGGAAAGTGGTGCCGGAGAGAAAAGCACCAAGCTGTGCGCTGTCTTCAGGAACCACAGGGGAGCGACGGGAGGGCAGGGAAGTGGGGACCACGATCTAAAGGGGGCGTTTCAAATACCCAGAGCCTTTGCAGAAAGAGGAATGAGAAACAGTCCATGGGAGGAATGGGAAGCAAGAAGGACACCTGCCCCGCGTTGGTCCCAGCAGTCCTGAGGGTGAGAAAAAGGAACAACAGAAATCTGTCCCTGCTGGAGTGGACTGAAGAGGCAGCGATGCCCTTGGGGAAAGCCAGGCTCTTGAAAGAGGAAGCACATTCAGGTCATATTTAATAAAACATTACAGAACACAGGGAAATTTGCTGACAGGCCTGTGAGTTCCAGAGCGCCCGGTGGAAGGGTTTGGGGAGCTGGAAATAATGGGCGATGACTCCCATTAAGGGCTTTAAGAAGAGACTGGGAGGCTTTGGGTGGAGGTTCCAGCACAGTGACATTATCTGGGTGGAGTGTTGGGAGCAGGTGGGTTACCATTTCTACTGAGCGCCTCTGGCATGGGTTGTGGTGGGCTGGGGAGCCAAGGCCAGTGCCTGCAGATCACAAAGCTGTGGGCGCCCCTGCCGCATCCCTTAATCATGCTGCGCAGAGTCGAGGCTGGGAGGCTAGGCTAAGTCACGCCCCCTTGGCTCTCTCTTGAAAGGAGGTCAGCAATTTAAATTAGTTGCTGCTAAATTTCATCTCACTAAATCAAACACATTTTCTCAGCCTGCTGACATCTTTGTAACGACATATGCTTTCCCTTTGGTTTTCAAGTTTTCTTTAAGAAGTAAAAAAAAAAAAAAAAACATTCTAGTAGTACAGGGAGCTTTTGTTTTAAAAGCAGCCCTCACCCTCCACATGCACCCTCGCCCACAACCCCGCTGGCCAAGGCCGCTTTCCCCCTCTCTGATTGCAGGTCTGCAGTTGGTTACTGCATTTTCCTAGATGATATGCTTATTATCCTAGTTTTTGACTCGCCAGCTTCAGAAAAATGCCACTGACTTCTGCTGGCTACTCTCGGCGAAACGCCCCTCCCGGGTGCGCGCTCCCTACTCCGAGCCCAGGGCGGAGGCCGACTGCAAGGGCATCGGGGTCAGAGCGTCCAGGCAGGTCGGGCAAAGAGGGTGCCCCCCGTCCCGCGCGCTCTCTGCGCTTCTGTGGCGCTGTGTCCGCCAAAGCCGCAACTGGGCGAGGCCCCGCCCGTCCCAGCTAGAACAGCACCGTCCTCACCTGCTCCTTGAGACCCGGGGGTGGTGCCCATCCCGGGACCTCGGGCCCTTACTCCAGCGCACACCTGTGAAATGAGGGCCCTCGAAACTCCGTGCGCACGTCCGTCCCTGTGAGCGCGCCCTCCTTCTCAGCCAGCATCCTTCAGACTGGCCTTTCCGTAAGAACGATGGCAGTTGGGCACTTTGGCACCACTCTCTGCTTCCTTTCCCGCCCTTTCTCCAAAGGTCGGACACTTATTATTGTATCGCAATCTTCTCCAGACGACTGTCTTTGTAGCTTCAAACGGCACGGTAGAGCACGCCTCCTTGCGTCATCCCACGGCGCCTGCGCCCCAGCACCCCTGTGCAAAGTGCCCGTCAGCATCCTCCCCCTGCCCCGTCTCACCGCCCTCTCCTCCGGCCTCTGTCACCTGGGCTTGCACAATGTCAGCACTGTCAAAACTCACATTCCATGCAGTGACCCCAAGTATCTTCAGTGTGCGTTTGATCGTTTGCTCCCCGCAGGCTTGTTCTGAACCTGAATACCGTTAGCCGCGACCCGGAGTGACAGCCGTGGAGCCATTTCCGCTCACAGCCAGGTGGCGTGGGTTTGTCTCCTGTTGCTGGGCTCCAGCTTCTCGGCCCCTGTGTTTCCCAGTGGAAACGCCCCGTCCTGGAGCCACGTTGTCTTTTCTCATATTCCATCCGTGGCCCGAAGCCACGCCACATTTTCGTTAGCTCCGAGTTTGGACCGCGGCTGGTTGGTAGGGGGCTCTGTCTGTCTGTCTGCCTGCCTGCTGGGTTTTTAGCCAACATTCTCTCCTTGCGGAAAAACAAGGTCTGCATTCTCGCCACATTTGCAGATGTCTCCGACAGCTCAGCCGTCCTTTCTCACACGTGTAGTCTCTTTTTCATCTTTTCCTGAAACATTCTCTCTCCTGAAGTGCGCCTTCCCCCGGTCCTGAGCTGCAGGCCTGCAGCCCGCACTGCCGGACACATCGGCCGCGGCCCGTCCCGGCCCCGGCTCGGCTCCTCGGCATCTGCCCGTGTTGGATGGATTCGTTCTCCAGCAGCTTCTAGAATTTCCCAGTCCTTACATCCCCAAAGACGTCTTTACTCTTCTCCCATAGTCAATTCATCTTTCAGCCAGTTGTAAGATTCAAGGTTCAAAGTCATCTCCACCCCCAGACTTTGGAAGCCCTACTCTGTTGCCTTCCAGCATTTGGGGTTACCGGTGTGGGCTCTGAGGCCAGTCGGATTTTATTTTCTGCAGAAGCCTCTCTCGCCCCCATCCCGGCCTGTGAAAGCTTTTAAAACCGAGTGCGATGTGCACCGTCTGGGGGATGGACAGGCTTGAAGCTCTGACTGGCGTGGGGGGGGGAAGGTGGGGGAAGGCAACACATGCAACCTAAACATGTGTACCGCCATAATATGTTAAAATAAAAACTCTTCTCTTAATCGTACTTGTTCTAGACTTACATAATATACAGATATATGTATTCCTTGAATTCATCCATTTCAGCCTGAAGACCTGCGTCCTTCGTCAGCTCTGAGCTGTTTTCTCCTCTTTCTTCTCTTCATTCTTCTTTATCTTCTTCATATATATGTATATATACATATGTACACACGTATGTATGTATACACATACACGCAGGTGCATATACATATGTGTATGTATGTGTATATGCAAGTGTGTATGTACATGCGTGTAAGTGTATATACACATGTGACATATAGGGACATATATCACTACATATATATAAAATATATACACATATATACACACACATATATGTCATTTTCTCCCTTTTATTTCTGTGTTCTTTCTTTTAGAAATTGACATTAGGTAGACCTCCTGTATTATCTATCATCTTATCCCTCTTAATTTCTCTTGTTTTGCTCTTAGTTTAGGAAAATTTCTTTAGCCTTAACTTTCAACTCTGCAATTGAATTTTTATTTCAGCAATTATATTGTTAATTTTCGAGAACTCTCTTATTATTTGCTTTTCCTTTTTCATAGAATATTACTTATTTTATGGTTTTAATATTTTCTCAAATCTCTGAGTGTATTAAATTTCTGCTTATTCCTTTGTTTTATTGTTGTTCTGTTCTTATTTGTCCCCCCCCCCCCACTGAAGTTAGTTTTCCGTTTTGTCCAGCTTGGCCTTCTCCCTTCACGTTCTGGTTTCCATATACGACTTGGTTGTTGTGTATAATTGTTTATCAACATTTAAAAATGAAAGACCAGGCCGATTAAAGGGTTGTTACCAGTTTCCTCTTCTATTACCTCAATCCGTCTGTTTCCTGATCACCCTCCCTGCGGCGTGGAAGCTTTAGGCTGAGAGACCTGTGTTTGAGACCATGAGGTCTCTGCTGTAGCAGGGGCAGGGAACTGTCTGACAGCGATGGCCCCAAATCCCAGGAGGAGGAGGCGTTTACTTCCCGTACTAGGGGTTCTCACACACAGTTTCTTAATTTTCTTAGACACATCCACACTTTTTCGTCCCTGAGGGCAAACCTCTGTGGCCTGCCTGACATTGTGTACCCTAAGATGGGGAAGTGGGCTGCATCTGCCTCTACGACACAGAGCCTCAGCCCATCTCCTCATCTTCATCCCCAGGTCCAACCCACCCTCCAGCCCAGCATCCCTGAGCCCAGACACCCACCGCCCTGACAGCCTAACCCCACACACCCTCCTCTGGGGTCCCCCTGGGCTGCAGTCTCCAGCCCTCTGCTGTGTCCCCTCAGCAGCTGGCACACCCCATCCAGTGTCCAGGAGCTCCCAAACTCTCACGCGTGGCTGATGGAAGCCCTGATAGAATCTCCACTTTGCAGGGTGAGGTTTCCTTTCATTATTCCTTTATATAACTTCAGAGAGAGCACAAAGCATGCTAAGTCTACTCTCTTCAGCCAGACACTTGCAGGAAGGTACAAATGAGAGAAATAGATGAGGAAATAAATAGTCATCCATGCCCCCATGGCCTTGGCATGACAGGCACCATAGGTGGATACAGTTATGTCTGGCGTGGTCACGGCACACATATGTCCACACATGTGTGTTTATTTCATGTGATGTCTTTTAATTTTTTCTACAGTGCCACGAAGACTCTGTCTTTGTCACCACTGATAAGTTCATGAACGGGCAGACCTCCCAGGGGAGCTGACACCAACCCAGCAGAGCACGTCAGGCACAGGTGTCATTGGCCTGCTTGGAGGCAAAGTCACTCACAAAGTGGCAAGTGGTGATGCAGGAATGAGGGGCCACATCTGCCACATTCCAAACCCTGGCCTGTCCTTGCTTGTGAGACCATCCTGGGAATTAAATGAGGTAAAATATGTAAAGCTTATAGCAAAAGTTTGGCAAATGACATTACCATTCCAGTTCCCTCCTCTTAGTCACTGTTAGGGCTCAGAAAACAATACCCCAAAGTACGATGCTGTGACATGCTGAGGACTTTGAACTGACAAAGCACGCTCAGAACCAAGGTCGCTCGACTTCCCCGCCCCCCCCATCTCTGGATGCTCCTCCTCTCTCCAAGCATAGGGAGGGGCTTTCTCTGAAGTTTCCCTTGGCAGACTAAGGGAAGTTCTTCCAGAAGGAACGCAGTGTCGTGAGCTCCCTCCCTGACATCTACATCAGCAGGAGAAGATCAACTTTCATCACAGGAGATGGAAACTAAAGGTCTCCACAGCCAGGACACCTGCCCAGACAGACTGCCCAGGGGACACCCATCCAGACAGACTGCTCAGGGGACACCCGTCCAGACAGACTGCCCAGGGCACCGTGCCCTCACTGATCCTTCCCCCGTCCTGCTGACTGCTCCTGGAAACCTGACTTGCATGACGAGACAGCCTTTGTTCCCACTGCAGTTCTTCCCCTCACCCTTCCACAGCTTGTCACCACTACCCTCCAGAAACCTCCAGCCCTTCTTTCTTTCTGTAGCTCAAACTGCTGTTTAAGCTTTAACCACCTGGCCCTTATTGGAGTCTCATACTTCATGGGACCCCCTTGCATATGCACATAACAAATTTGTGTGCTTTTTCTTCTGTTAATCTGTCTACTGTCAAGTGTATTTCTAGACTCAAATATTGAACCTCCAGAAAGGAAAGACAAGGTTCTCTCACCCTTACATCACAGCTACTTACATCAAAGTCCTCCCTCCTGTTGGACAAAGAGGGGAAAAGCCACAGTAAAATGTCCTAGCAGAAGCGGCTTTCTTCCCTTAGTGGGCTCAAGGGCTCAGCTGGAAGCAGGTGGAGGTGCAGGTTTTTAATTTGCTTTCACATCAACAACTTATACCCACAGGGAAAGGGGTATGGCTCAAACAAGGCTTCCTGGGAGTTGGTAATGCACTCCCTGATTATCGGAAGACTTTCATTTCTCTCTGTCCTGACGGGAGCCATCTGAAAGTCGTGCAGCAGCTCCCTGCTCCCTTTACTTGTGTCTCAGAGGGTCCAGCATGAACAGCCCCCACCGGGCATGCAGCAGCACCAGGAGTCCAGGAACTGGGCTGTGCAAGGTGGGGTGAGGTGGCCAAGGACATGAACTGTTAGCACAGCCCCACACAGTGCTTCAGAGAGGGACAGACCTGGATGGAAATCTAGCTCAGCAGCTGCAGTTACTGCCCCTTCCCTGCACTGGTCCTCAGTTTCCCTTTCTGCAAAGTGAAGAAGAGAGAAAAGGAAAAATAAACAAAAACAAAGCACCACCCATTGTGACAATTTAAAATGACCATAGGAGAGAGGCCCAGCACAGCACCAGTCATGTACATCCTAAGTGCTCAGGAAAGTGTTCCTGTGTGTATAATCCTATGCCTGCTGGAATGTGTTTTTATGGAAAAGTACACACCTCTTGGAGTGTCTGAACCACCCAAGCTGTCTATGTGCTATCTTCTCCTCTTCCCTGACTCCTCCGTTCTCCCCCTGACGCTTCTCTGAGCCCTTTGTTTTTTTTCCAGTCTGAGTCTTCCTGGCTTTGCTCAACCCAGGTCATGCAGGTTGGTTCTTAGAGCAGACACCAATACATGAGATTGTGCCTCAGTCACTTCAACCCAGCCTAGACCATGTGGTGTTCCCACTGGATTTCTGTGCTGATCCTATTTCTTATAGATGCCTGTTAGGAAGCTTCCAGAAGTGGGCCATTCTGGAAGCTTAAATGAATGAGGTGCAGCCGTAAAGGAGGGGAGCAGACCACAGCCTCACCCATGGCTGGGTGCCACTGGGGCTCAGAAACTGACACCCCAAAATATGGTGCTTTGGCAGGCTGGACTGAGGAAGCAGCCTCAAGGTCTCTCTGACCTTCCCCCCAACCTCCTGTCTCTCAAATCCTCTGTCTCTCCCAAAGCACAGAACGAAGTTGTTCTTAGAAGTCCCTTATCTGCCTAAATTCCTGACCCACCAAAGAAGACAATGACCTCTGGTCCCTTCCCTGAGTTCTCATTAACTGAACTCATATCTCAGGAAGCAAGACAAGTCTGTCAACACAACTGGGCAGACTTTTGTCATAAACTACTGTCTGTGAGCCCAACAGACTTTGTCCCAGGTCATTGATTGTTCTTCAAGCCCATTGAATTTTCCTAAAAATCATTTACTACCCCTAAAATCACCCACACTTCCCCATCCGCCTTTCCTCCCTAAGAAGAAGGAGTGTAACCGTCTGTATCCCACTGGGTAACTGGGGACTCATTCTCCTATTATTCCCCCATGCCTACACATTGAAATAATTCTATATGCCTTTTTTCTCACATTAATCTGCCTTTTATGAGCTGATTTTTCTGCAAAACTTCAGAGAGTGAAGGGGAAGTTGTTCCTTGGTCCCTAGAATGCTCTCGCCTCTGCCAGCCTTTAGCAACTTCTAGAAGAAAAAGAAACCAAGTAGCTCTGTCCCAGCAGGCAATATAAAGTCTCCTCCTGTACCTCAAGGCACTCGTCTGAGCCTTCAAACCTCTCCAAACAGTAGATTCTTCTCAGAAAGTGTTCTGCTCAGAAGTGAGGGAGATTCCCAGTCAAGGCTGCGGAGCTAGGGACACTGATCCCTCCGTGCCTGGTGCAGGCCCAGGCGCAGGTACAGGCTTCCCCTTGTCCCCCACAGGCCCACTCCCTGCCTCCTTCTCATGAGGAGCAGCTTGTGACAGCATGAACAAAGCAGACCCCTGTTTCTCCTCTTCATCCCTCTTAAAATATGCATGGCCACACTTGGGTTTTCTTAAAAGCTGCCAACTTGCCAATCAAATAACTCAAACTACATTTGTGTGCTAATGGGAAAGAACTGGGAAAAGGCCAAAAGGGAAAATATTTGCAATACACACTGAAAAGGTGATGCTGTCTTTTGTGTATAAAGAGTTCATATAAATCAATAAGAAAAACATTTGCTACACCTCCAAATAAGGAAACAGCATAAGCAAAATATTCTCCTAAAAGAACATGTGATTTGTAAATAAGCATTTGACAGCATATTCAACCCCACCAGTCATCAAGAAAATGCAAACACAAATAACTACATATGTTTCTCATCTACAGAACTAACAATGGTTTAAAATTTAATGTTTAATTCTGGCAAGAGGCCCTGAGATGAGCTCTGGTACTCTTGAGTGCAGAGAAAATAAATTGTTATAGCCACAACTGGTGAATGTACTGAGTAATTCCACTTGTTGGAATACAAGCCAAGGAAATAAAGTATGAAATCCAGATATTTATTTATGTTCACATGGTTTATCCCAGCATTACTTAGGAAACAACAGAGTAAATAAAACAAATTAGAGAGCTTTTATACTTTTATACTGCAAAATGTTTGTGACATAATATTTGGTAGTGAAAGCTCAGCACTCAAAATCACACATTCAGTAAAATCTCAATAGTATAAAGCAAATATCCCTAAGCACATAAAAAGACTAAAAGTAAACAACCTTAATGTGCCAGTGATTATGAGTGATTATTAGGGTTTGAGTTTCTTTTTCTTTTTTCCCTCCACTTAACATCTATTACTGTGATGAAGGGCAAACCTTTCAATAAAAATTATAAAATGGTCAGGCGTGGTGGCTTATGCCTGTAATCTCAGCACTCTGGGAATCCAAGGCAGGAGGATAGCTTGAGCCCAGGAGTTTGAAGTTGCAGTGAGCTATGATGATGCCACCGCACTCTAGCTGGGGCAACAGAGTGAGACTCTGTCTCCAAAAAAGAAACTGTAAAAAGCCCAAATAACAGCTACCCACCTCCATCTGTAAGGGCTCACACCCAGGAGAGAGAAACAACAGTAAGGGACCTCTAAGCCGCCTCCCGATAAGGGGGCCAGCACTGAGTGTGTATTAGTTTGCAGTGGGATTGGGAGGACAGGGATCCCCTCTCCATGGGCAGTTCCTCCCTGCATAGTGCCGGAGGAAAAGAACATTCCCCTCTAGGACTCAACCACACTGTCACCCCTTGGAGGGCTCAGCAGCTTTTATCGGCCACACAGTTGATGAAGAGACGGCCAGAGCTGAGTCTCCATCCTGGCTGCACAGCCCTGGACAGCTGCTTGTCACTGCTCTGAACCTCAGTGTTCTTATATTTAAAATGGGCTCTTGGCAATACTGTCTTTGGAGGTATTTATGGGAATTAAATGAGAATTGTTTTATTGTTACAAAATATAGCTGAGTTTTTTCTACTTTATGAATAAATATCCAACACACAAAGACAGACTAATAATGCACTTCTGTGACTTAATGTCTGACTCTTGCCACATAATCTGATTTTTCATATAATTATTTTACGTTCTTAAAATAGTAGTCATTTTTTTAAAATTAGACACTTGTGTGGTTGAACTTTCTAAAATATACCCAATGTTTCCCTGGTAGCTAAACTGCGACTCACTATGAAACATTATTTACTACACAAACAAAGTGTGTGTGTCAGGGGTAAGGGGACTAATATCTTTAAGTAACTCCCATGTGCTGAGTAAGACACTGTAATTATCTCACTAATTATTACAACAACCTAACTTTGCAGATTGCTCCAATTTCATGGATGAGAAAATTGAGGTTCAGAGAAGAGAAGTAAAATGCTGAAGGTTACCCAGCTAGTAGACAGTAGAGTAACTACCCCCTGATGGCACATGGGACAGTCACATCCTCTGGTTGCATCTGCCCTGAGATGCTTCAGTTCTGTAATAAATGTAACTTTGTTCTTATGCCTTTATAGTCAGTAGGGCTGTCACTTTTGCTGTTTAGTTACTTAGCTGATTAGTTCATTTTTTGGCTTCCTTTCTTTAAGGAATTCTTGTAACATTTTGATGGTTTTAACCCCTTCTGCCCTGAGAAATTAGATAAGCAAACCTCTTATGATTATGTCTAAGGTCAAAGTGAGCCTCTAAAAGGTCCTCCTATAAGTGCAGTGCAATGACTTCGTGATTTCTTCTTTGTTTACCTGGTGGGACTTTCTACTTCCAACTCTCCATTATTATGCATTTATGAATTATGCATTTCAAAGAACTAAAGTTATTTTCTCTGAATATGGAGGGAGGGGTATTATTGTCCCATATGGACATATATGTATTGTAAAACAAAATGTTAAACGTCACAGTAATCCTTGCTAGTTTCTATTTATTAAATGCCTTTCCTGATCCCACTGTGATTTTATAGTCACTGCCACTGTAAAGCTTGGAATATAGGTGTTCTTGCCTCCATTTTATAGATGAGGAAAACAAGACTCAAAGGCTTCCACACCTGGCCAAAGGTATTCTGTGAATAGTTCACTTCAAGTCAACATGTGTGTGTTGAGCACGGAAGTTTGAGTAAAGATCTCTAAGTTCCTCAACATCTAACTAATGTGAATTATGAATGTTTCCCCACTGTGTCAAGGCTGCCTGGAGTTTGTGCAGCCCAGGGAGAGGTTGGCAAGGCCTCTACCTCGCACACCTCCAGGGGGCAGAGTTTCATTGTGTCCAGCGAGGATGACACTCTCAGTGGCATGGCCCATGCATCCTGCAGACAGCAGGCATGGTGCAAGAAGTGGCAGGAGGTGGGGGAGGGGCCACAACAGTGCTTTGGGGCTTTAAATAAACAACAGGAGCAGCACAGGAAAGATCAGACAGCAAACATGAGAAGTACAGGATGTTACCCTGTGGGGGGCGGGGGGGGTGCAGTTTAAAACAAGGCAGCACCGCCTCAAGTTCCCGCCTTCCCTCTGGGGGCAGGGGGAGATACAACTGCATTATATAATATAATTTGTGGATGGTGGGGTTGACTCCATGTAACTAACCAAAGTATATTTTTTAAAAAAGTTTTAATTGTATAGAGTGAATCCTCCACAGATTCCACTATGTCTGTAAGCTTCAGCCAAAGGTGATTGTAACAAATCATGTGGCCCTTGTCCAGAAATTCTTCTCTTTTTCTGAAACTCTTTCCCAAACGGAAAGCCCCCACAGTGGGCACGGGGGCCCTGGGAGGCGGGCAAGGCAGGGACTCTCCCCGGGCCCGAACGCCCTGCGGCGGCTCAGAGCCGCCAAGCCGAAGGGCAGCGGGCCGAGAGTCAAGCGCAGGTCTGCCCTATTTGGTCACCGTCCCTGGCGGTGTTGAGCCAAGCCATCGTGTCACATGGGAGTTTTTCAGGGAACGCCAGGGGAAATTCGCAACCGCAACCTCTGTATCTGGTACCGGCAGAGGAAAACAGAAACAGGAAAAATGCGACACTTGCGCAGGAAAGTTGGAAGTTGGCGCGCAGAAGAGTTCAGAAGTGGGCGGGTGCGTGTGTGTTTAAAAAAAAAAAAAGAGGTTGGAAACCCCACCAGCCAAGTCTGCAGAAAAAAATAAATGAAGTCTGCCTATCTCCGGGCCGCAGCCCCTCCCCCGGCTCGCGCCCAGTGTGACCCAGGTGCCGCCGCCTCCCGCCGCGGAGGGTCCGGAGCCCGCGAGCGCGACCCCCAGGGCGCCCGCCTGTCCCTCGGCCTCTGGCCGGGCTGGCGCGCAGGACCGTGGCGATGAGCAGCCTCAACCGCACGTCGCCGCTGCCCCGCGACGGTGAGTTCCCGCCCGGGGAGGGAGCCGGGGCCCACGCGAGGCCGCGGCCGCGAGCCCTCGGGTCCTGGCGTCGCCGGCGCTCGGGCTGCGCGGGGTCCCCATCCCTCGCCGCCCCTGCGCGCGCCGAGCCCGGAGAGGCCGCGGCCCGCCCGGGCGCGTCCCCTCGCCGCTTTCTGTTTCTTTGTGTGGGGCTGGTGAGGTGCTGGGGGCCAGAACTTGTCACTCTAAGGGAAGAAATAAGGCGCCTCCTGGGAGGGAGAGGCCGCGCTTAGACAGCGGGAGTCCCCCTCATATCGCAAGTCGCTTTCCTGCGTCCGCGGCCGGGACGTCTGCAGGCGCAGGGTGGCCTGGGCACTGGAAGCTCCGGGCCTGCGCTCCCCTCCTGGGCGGCCTGAGGATACCCTTGGGGAGGCCGCTCCCTGGGTCCTGGGGGTTGCAGTTCCTCACTGCTTGTTTTCTCTCTTTTTAGAACAGCGCGTGTTTTCTTGCTGACGGGAAGTCACATGCGATGTGACTCTGTAGGTGCTTGAGACATTGCAGGGCCTCTCCCAGCCTTCCTCCTCTGCCGTTGGCTTTTGCCACAAAAACTCAAATTTTAATTAACAAAACAAAATGAATGTGTGTCCTTGCACCCCCACCCTGGATGAGCTAGATCATTAGAGTCTGTTAGAGAGGAGATACTCTGAGCCTATAATGTCATCACATCAAATTATTAACATGAGAAAGGGAGGGGTCGGCCTCAGCACTCGCCAGGCCCGAGTTTGGGCGGGGATGAGCCGGGCTGCGGTGCACCCCTGACCCGGCAGGCCTGGGTCAGCCTGGGGGTGCGCAGGCCCCGGGGGCGTGGGAGCGAGGAAGGGCCGCGCCGCCACAGGGATCGTCTGCGCCACTTACTATCAAGTCGCACGCTCTTAGCTCCAGTTTCCACATCTGCAAAATGGGAATAATAACAGGATATTCGTCCTCGGGTTTTGAGAATTAAGCGTGTATAAATGGCTCAGCACGGAAACTGGCGCAAACTAAGTGCTCAGTAAATGTCGGGCTCCTTTATATTAATTTTACATGGCACTGTGGATCCCTGAGTTCTTGTGCTTTACTGTGTTCAGTGTGTATGCGTTTTACTTGAGCTCCTGTGTGTGTGTGTGTACGTGTGTGTGGCAGGGGTCCTGGGTTAAGGGGACAGAAGCCACTGTGATCCTCCCAATTCAGGCACTGAGGAAATGCAGGCTGCAGCCGCTATTTGAAAAGGACAGGCTTGCGCTCCCCTGCTCAGGTCCTCCTCCCCGCCCCACGCCATTCTCCAGAATTCTGGTTTCAGACCTTGACCAGTGACTGCCAACACCTCCCCTTCGGGACTCCTGGGGATACAGCGCTGACTTGCGTGCCATTCCGGATTACCCTTCGGATTTGATTTATGGCAGCTCCCTGCTGTGGGAGAGCTGTGGGGCCCTATTTCTTGCTGCTAAGTCAGGCAGGATGTGTCTATATCCTGTCTCAGTTTACATAGCTGCTCCTCAGACCCTGGGGTTAGAGAGGAGAGGACCCGCTTCCTCGGTCCAGGCCTGCCCCTGAATGCCACAGTAACTATGAGCAAGGCGTTGCCTTGCCCCTGGATGGAAGGGGTGAAGCCCCAGCCGAGAGACTGCTAGGTCTGGCAGCTTTATATAGAATTCACCGCCTCTCACAGAGGGTTGTATTAAGTGCCAAATGAAATTCCATCTCAGCCGTTGCTCAATCCCTCCAGATATCGGTGGTGCTGGGAGTCACATGGCACTGGCACCGTCAGCAGTGGGACCTTTCCAAGGGTGCCCATGGTTGGGCAAGTATTTCTGGGGACTTGCAGAACACACTGGGAGGCAGAGGAGTGTGGAGTAAGAGGCATTCTGTGTTTGCAGGGGGGCATGTGGCCCCAGCCGCAATGACTAGGAAGAGGCCCCCGCAGCAGTGCTGAGAGAGGTTGAGCAAGCCAAGTCAGTTTGCCTTTTCGTTTGGTGTGTGTATATATATCTCAAATGCCGTTCTGAGGACCCGACCTAGACACCTTCCAGTGACCAAGAACACACAATGGGGCAACAAGCACAAGCTAAACACAAAATCAGCCAAACAAACAGGCAGAAATGTTTGAACAGTACATGAAGCGCGAACAATAGGAAAGAGAAAGATACCTTCCTCCTACCTCGAAGACAATTGCTTTACTGATTGGTAAGAATCGTTCTAGAAGTACTATATGCATGTGTAATTACTTCTTATTTTACATAATGAAACTCCACTTCATCTTGCTTTTTTCCATAAGAATATATCTTGAGCACCGTATATAGAGACTACCTCGTTCTTCTCAGAGCAGCAGAGTATGAATTATATGACTGTATCAATGAACTCATTCTTTTATTTAAACAGTTCCTCTGCTAATGGACATTTAGGTTGTGTACAGACTTTATTTAATTCTTTCTACCCTCGCACAGTGCTGCCGTGACAATCCCTGTAAGTAGGGTTTTACATGCATGTGTTTGTAAACCTTTAGGGTAAATTCCCCCACCTCAGAATTTAATTTCTGGGACAAAGTGTGTATACATTTAAAATGTTAGTAGATAACTGAGAAACTGCCCTCCTAAAGGTCACACTAGTTTCTAATGCTCACAAGTAGCTTATGAAAGTCACTATTTCCCCACATCCTCACTCACACTGTGTAGTTTTTAGGTTGGCCAAACTGATGGTAAAAATGTCCCTTTGGAATGTGCCTGTGTCATACGTGAGGCCGAGCATGTGTTCTTATCTCCATATTACTTTTTGGGGAAGTGCCTGTTTGTGCCTTCATCTGTTTCCTATCAGCACGGCCCTCCCGTGAGGAAACATGCCCCAGGCGTTAAATGATGTATCCTGGTCACAGGGCCAGTGAGAGGCAGAGAACACCCCACCCGTGCAGTGGAGTTGGCCTGGGTTTGAGACCGTCCCCGTGTTTACTGGCTCGGGAGAGGCGCCGAGCACGGCAGTGCCTCAGTGCTCCCGTCTGTGAGTGGAAGTAACGGCTCCTTCCCACGGGTCACGTGATGAACGGTGCATGAGAGCCTGGCACTGTGCCCAGCAAGGGCGGTGGCAGAGGTGGCTTTGGTAACAGATTCACAGAGCAAACCTGGCCTTCAGATGCTGGTAATTTCAGGAGTCTCCCTGCAGACCACTGTTCTTTTTCACTTTCGCTATCACAGCCACAACAGCAGCACTTACACGCCACGGAGCCCTGCCAAGGGCCTTGCCTGCGTCTCCCCTCCACCCCCGGTGACATGGGCATTTTCTTACCTGTTTTGCAGCTGAAGCACTGGAGGCTCGGGGAGATGACCGGCCACAGGGCTCCCAGGTACTGAGGGTAAAGCCAGGCTGTGCACACGGGCTGTCAGACCCCACAGGCAGCTGGGGCCAACCTGTGGCAGTAGGCTGTGTGTGTGTCTGCTGCCAGTGCGTGCCTGGCGGGGCACTCTGCCTGCCACAGGGGCTGTGGCTGGCGACTCACTGCTGTGGCATCGTACCACAGGGAGGGACTGCATGTGGCACAGAGGTTCAACCCTGATCCCCCACTGGCCACTACCACTCCCCTTTCTATGCTCAGACCTGGCCCTGAGCCTGCCCTGGTGCACCACCGGTGCCGATGCCTGCCACCGCCCTAGCGTCCCCTCCCCACCCCACCCCCAGCTCTCTGGGTACCAACCCCCACCGACACACACACACAGTCACACCTGCTGCTCTGCAAAGGCCCAGTTTATGCATTCCCACAACACAGAACATTTTCCCACCCCTAGAAAACCACCTGCCACGGCCCTGGGAACACTTTGCAGCTCCAGTAGATCCCTGTGTCTGTCCTCTTGTCAGAATTCTGACCTTCCACTCAGGGCCTGGCACAGAGAGGTGTTTGAGAAGCCGCTGTGAAACAGATGGGTGATTGCATGGGTGACCCACGGGCCCACACCAGGGCTGCCTGCATTCCAAAAGCCAAAAGTGCCTTTTAAAAATCATGCACTCAAGAGCCCCTAGCCCAGAGCTTGGCATATACTTGGAGACCAGTAAATAACAAATTGAAATGGACAGAAGTCAACCAAAACAAGTTCTAAGAACATGGTCCATGGGCCCCAGAAATCCCCACCCAGCCCTGCCCACTTCCCCACTCCAACCCGGGCTCTTTTCTCAAACAGTCCCACTGTGCCCGTGTGCCCACTTCCCTCTCATCTTGGCCTGGTGTTTGCTTCAGATCATTATATGATCTGAACTTCTGAGGGAGTGCTGACTCCTGCCCTTCGTTATTATACATTTTAGTTTTTCCACTTTCTTCCAGAACAGCATTCCTCTACAAAGCCTTAGCCAGTGGCAGGAACTGCCAGAAGCCCGTGCCCCTCTTGTGAGCTGCGGCCCAGCCCCACACCCTGGGTCCCTCCTGGTCCACAGTGAGGGGCCTGGCACGACCCCTCCAGCCGCTGGAGAGCCTGAGTGGCTCTGGCCGCTCCCAGGAGAGTGCTGGGCCGGGAAGGGTGGGCTTCCTTGCCTGGGGTCCCGCAGCCAGGGGTCCCTGCCCCCTCCCGCCCCGACATCTTCCCCAGCATCTTCCCCGGCATCCTCCATGGCCCCTTAGAGCTCAGTACAACTCTTGTTTCTGCTTGTTGAATAAACTCCTTCTGCTTGAAGCCAGATACCCCCTCTCTTACTGGCAGAATACTGGCTGTGCACCACTTGGGGCCTGGCAGGCACACCGCTGACCTGAGTCCAGGGCTCTAAGGGAAGGAAGCTCCATTTTGGGACATGTGTTGGAGGAAGGCCCCAGGCAAGGCTGCCTCAGTATCTATCCCACTGCGTCCCTGGCAGGCACACCCTGATGGAGCCAGTTATCTCCACTCTGCATGTGTGGTCCTGACCACACGTCTCTCGCAGAGAGCCTCCGCCAGAGCCCCCGCACCCGCTTCTCCCGCGTGCAGTGTGCGTGTTTATGCTGGGCTCCAGCGTGGGGCTTCCACCTGACCTGGCCCAGCACTGCCCTTCTTCCTCCTGACGTGGAGAATCTTCATGCTTCATCGGTAGCTGGTGGGCACATGTATTCTCAGCAGAGTCTAAAAAGGAAGGAAACTATGGTTTGTCAGATCAAAACCAGACAGAACAATGATGCCTGCTGGCCCCTGGTGTTGGGCCCCTCGGTGACTTCTCCTGTGCTCACCTGGCAGCAGAGCTCACTGGCTGTGAGATCCACCTTCACCTGAGGGGCCCACCTAACCCTCTTGCTAAAACCTACACAGCCCTTGGCAAGGCTGAAGGCTTAAAGGTCAGATTCCCCTTGCGTATTTTTTAAAAATACCATTTAGTTCGAATAGACTTTGTGCCAATTTGCTGGTGATGAGGATGTTAGCTTCAAAGTCTCAGGGTGAGGTTTTGAATTTGGACATGCTACAAGCTGGCTGTGGCCTGGGACGAGTGGTTGGGCCCCTCTGTGTCGCAGTTCGTCATCCAGATCAGGGCTGCCTTCCCAGGGGAGACAGCCACACAGTCACACAGGGCTCTGTGCCCAGCAGGGCCCTGCCACTCCCTTGGTTTAATACTCTGCTGTCACTGTCACTGTCTTGAAATTCCTCATTTTGAACAAGGGGCCCCAGGGTTTTATTTAGCACTGGCCTGTGCAAATTCTGTAGCTAGTCCTGACCCTGCAAATGGGGATAATAATAATCTCTATCTCAGGGATTTGTTCTGAGGATTGAATGTGTCGTCACAGATGAAATTCCTAGCGTCATGCCTAGTGCATGTTCACAGTTGTGCTTAATCACCGCCTCTTCCTGTGTGAGTGTGTTGAAGTGACAGCTCCCTTCCCGCTGCCCAGCCTTGTCTCTCTTGGCCCATTTGCCACTGGAAATCATGCCCTGAGAGAGGGGACCTTCTGCATCTGCCCAAGGCCTGCAGAGCCCAGGGCTAGGCCCTCCACCTCTTCAATCGCTGTGTGAGCTGCTCCCCGGAGCCCCGCTAGCTGCCTCCAGCACTGCTCCTTCATGTTTTCATCAAAGAGCTGGCAGTGGCAGAGAGCAGCCCAGAAACCACGCAGGCCCAGCTCTTGGCCTCACACACCAGCTCCCGAGTGCAGTCTCCTCCCTTCCTAACCCCTGCTTCATGGGACCACTCAACCCTCTACTGCAGGCGTCCCAGCTGACTGGTCACCCCCGGGGAAGATAGGCTCTTCCAAAGCACCCTGTGAGTGAAGGAATGAGTGAATGCATAAAGGATGGATGGATGGATGGACGGACGGATGGATGGGGAGTCCAGTCAGTGTAGACAAGACAGTCTGCAGAGAGTGCTGCAGGCCCCACACTCACCGCACTGCTCTGCTCAGCTCAGCACCCACCTCTCCTGCCAGTGCTCCTTCCCCTGCACCTGCCGTGTGGCCTGGTGCTCTGCCTTCCCTGTCCCCCTTTCCCTCCAGGCTCCACTTTGAGCACTCACACAGCTGGGACTCTTTCAGCTCTGAAAGCTTTGGTATCCCTGCCTCCTCCCCAGGGCGGGCTCCTCCTCAGCCCCCTACTCCTGTGAGGGGGGCCAGGCCCTCTGATCATGCCCCAGGATGGACTTGTCCTTTGAATCACCCCCCTTCAACTTCTGCAAAACTTCTCATTTCAGCTCTGAATGAAAACCCTTAGTGTTCCTTTTTTCCTTAATTCTGTAATCTCCTCTTTTCTTCCTTTTTCGCAAACTCTGTAAGTGATCCGGACCCGTCTTGCTCCCAGCACGACTGTGCCCCTGACTCAGCATGGAGTGCTAGAGACACCATCCCACTCCACCCGGGGGCAGGAGATATTTTTATCTCTGTGTCACATGTGAACTGCAGTACCGAAACCAGCAGCAGGTGTGACTTGCAGAGCCTGCGGCCCACATGCACCCCTCTCTTAACCCTCCACACACGGGCTTTCTAGGAGGGGCAGCCAGGGCCCCCCAGCCACAGTGCTTTCTAAATGTTTTAGTTTCTTTTAAAATCAGGAGCAAGGAAATGAACCTTCAAGGTCAAAGAGTGCATTTGTATCTATACCAATATAACCATAAAATATGATTCTTAACATTTGGGAGGAGAAGGGACCCATAAAGGCAGAACCCCTGGGCCCATGGAGGTCCCCTGTGGGCTGGACTCCCATCCCAGGCCAAGTGGCCTGGGCCACTGTCCCCGTACTCTCCCAGCCCAACTCTGCCCTCTGCACCTTCCCTTCAGGGCAGTGGGTTCCCTGGTAGTCCCGCCACCACAGCCCGGGCTCCCTGGCCGGGCAGCTGCCGTGGGCTGTCTGCCTGTCTGCGCAGCCTTACCCCTGCGTGTGCGGGTGCGCCCACGGGGCGCGGGCACGCAGGGTGCGCCCTCTTCTTCTCTCTCCCTCTTACTTTTTTGGCCTTCTCTTCACTTAAAATAAATTTTAAGTTTAAAAATAAATTTCCTTTGCCCCGTTTCATTATTACAGAAGCAATTTTTGTTCATTGTAGAATTGTAGGCATAAGACCAAGAGGCAGAACATAGGAAGATTCTCTCAGGGGAGGGGGTTCACTCTGAGATACAGTCGTCCCCCTTCCGAGGTGTCAGTCACGGTACAGCGAGGTAATGTGTGTGTGAAAGAGAGCAACCACATTCACTAGCTTCTCTACAGCACATTGCTATAACTGATTTATTATTAGTTATCGTTGTTAATCTCTTACTGTGCCTAATTTATAAATTACACCTACCATAGGTATGTACATGTAGGAAGAAGCATAGCATCCATAAGGTTTGGCGCTATCTGCGGTTTCAGGCATCCACTGGGGGATGTGCCCCCCACGGATAATGGGGGACACTGTATTCATGGGACAGATAGGTGACAACTTGGAGGCAGTGTAGAGGGAAAGCTGAGCAGAGATACAGCTGGAGGACCTCAGTGTGAAGAGGCCACCCAGGGAGCCCTGGGGAACCTGCTGGGGTGGCATGGATCACCTCGGACTGGGGCATGGAAGGGGGATGGGAGCAAAGCTCGAAGCCAGGTCTCAGCACAGGCGCCAAGGCTGGGGCGGTGAATGGCCTGGGCAGGGGCCCGTGCGGCCATCTTCCATAGCCAGCCGAGAGAGATGTATACACGGGACCTCATTTGGGCCTGAAGACTTTGCATGGATGTAGATATTATTCATTCTGTTTAGAAATAGGGAAACTGAGGTCCAAAGAGGTGATTTCCCCAGGGCCTCACTGCATCCTTAACCTGCCCCAGCCTTGAAGCCAGGTGTGCCTCCCGCCACCCCTGAAGCTCTGCCCCCACCCTTCCCCTGCCACCTGTGCTCCCTCTGTGCTTCCTGCCAGCACCCTCCTGGTGGCCCAGCAGCCACACTCACCGTGAAGCACACGGCCGGTTGTGTGTGTCCTGCCAGCCCAGGCCAGCCCGCTCTCCCCCAGGGAAACAGTGGACAGCTGCCTCTCGGGATCACTGCAGGGCACCGGAGAGAATAATGCCCCCACCAATTCCTAGCTGATTCCTGGAGTGCCTCCACCACAGAGCCACCCGTGGGCTGGCAGCTTCGTCCTGTGTTAAAATATACCAGGCGCTGTAGGACCATCATCACCAAACGACTGCAATTTCTGTTAGACTTTGCTAGATACTTGAAATCTGTTTCCTCCTTCATTCAGGAGGTGCTACTCTCCTTCTTTCACAAGTAAGTAAAATGAAGCTCAGGGAAGTTAAGTGACTTGGCAGAATTCACACAACCAGGGGCATGGTGGATGGAGCCAGACTGGAACGCCGGCCCCCGGATCCTTTGTGAGCGCACTGTTTTGCTGCAGAAAGCCAAAGCCGGGACTGTAGGGTCACTGAAAGGAAGGAACTTCGATTAATGCTTCCCTTCCATTCTCCTGCCCCCCTACACACACACACACACACACACACACACACACACACACACAC
>CAUYRT010054740.1:0-47028 GCA_963574885.1 Lepilemur ruficaudatus
CTGCCTTCAAATTATACTACAGAGCTGTAGTCACCAAAACAGCATCATACTGGCATTAAAAACAGACATAGACCAGAGTGAAACAGAACAGAGAACCCAAAAATAAATGCACACATCTATAGGGAACTTACCTTTGACAAAATTTCCAAGAACATACAGTGGGGAAAGGACAGTCTCTTTAATAAGTGGTGCTGGGATAACTGAATATTCATATGCAGAAGACTTGAACTAGACCCTTATTTTTCACCATATACAAAAATCAAATCAAAATGGATCAAAGACTTACATCTAAGACTTGAAACTATGAAACTACTAAAAGAAAACATTGGAGAAATGCTTCAAGACATTGGTCTGGACAAGGACTTGTTGAACAATATCCCAAAAGCACAGGCAATCAAAGTAAAATTGGACAAATTGGATCACATCAAGGTAAAAAGCTCTGTACATCAAAGGAAATAATCAACAAAGGAAAGAGACAACCCACAGAATAGGAGAAAATATTTTCAAACTACTTATAACTAGAAAATATAATGAGATCCAACAACTTGATAGGAAAAAAAATCAAATAATCCAATTAGAAAGGATCTGAATAGACATTTCTCAAAAGAAGACATACAAATGGCCTTTAGGCACATGAAAAAATGCTCAGCATCATTAGTCACTAGAGAAATGCAAATCAAAACTACAATGAGATATCATCTCACCCCAGTTAAAGTGGCTTTTGCCAAAAAGACATGAAATAAGAAATGCTGATGAGAATGTGGAGAAAGGGGAATCCTTGCACACTGTTGGTGGGAATGTAAATTTGTACAACCACTATGGAGAACAGTTTGGAGTTTCCTCAAAAAACTGAAAATAGAACTACTATTTGACCCAGCAATCCCACTGTTGGGTATATATCCAAAGGGGGAGAATTCAGTATATTAAAAAGGTATCTGCACTCTCAGGTTTACTGCAGCACCATTTACAATATCCAAGATACCAAAGTGTCCATCGGTGGATGAATGGATAAAGAAATAGTGGTACATGTATGCAATGGAATATTATGTAGACACAAAAAGAATGAAATCCTGCCATTTGCAACAACATGGATGGAACTGGAGAACATTATATTAAGTGAAATAAGCCAAGCATAGAAAAAAAAAATCTTGCACATTCTCACTCATATGTGGAAGCTAAATTGATCTCATGGAGACAAAGAGTAGAATGATGGTTACCAGAGGATGGGCTGGGTAAGGGGATAGAGAGGATAAATTGGGGATGATTAATGGTGCAAAAATAGCTACACAGATAGAATGGACAAGATTTGATAGCACAACAAAGTGACTATAATCAACAATAAGTAGGGTATACTTTAAAATAACTAAAGGAGTGGAATTGGAATGTTCCTAAAGCAAAGAAATATTGAATGCCTGAAGTGATGAATATCCCAGTTACCCTGATTTGATTAATTCACATTTTATGCCTATATCAAAATATCATTACATGTACCTTATAAAGATATATAACTATTAAATATTAGGTACCCATAATAATCAAAAATTACAAATTAAAAAATAAGACCTAAATAAATGGAAAAACATATCATATTCATGTATCATAAGACCCAGTATTATAAAATTGACATTTTATCCAAAACTGACCTATATTTTAATACAAGTTTAATTAAAATCCCAGTAGGCTTTTAAAAACTGAAATTGACAAGCTGATTCTAAAATGTATATCGAAATGCAAAGAAATTAAAAAAGGAAAACAATTGTGAAAAGGCAAAACAAAGTTGGATGATTCATGTTATCTGATTTCAAGTCTTACTATAAAGTTATAATAATTAAGATAACTAATCAATGAGCATACATATGCATAGAGGAAAGTACAACTCAATGGAAATCAAGGGGGGAGGGGGAGAAGGAGATCGGCGATTACCTACTTAGCAGGTACAATGAACACTATCTGGGTGACAAGCACTCTTATTACCATGACTTAAGCATTATAAAAGTGATCCATGTAACCAAAAAAAAAATAAAAAGTGTGGAATTGGAGAAACGAAAAAATATAAATTAATGGAGCATGTTGAGAGTTCAGAAATCAACCCACACATCTATGTTCAATTAATTTTTGACTGTGGTACAAAGGCAAATGCATGGAGAAAAGATTGTCTTTTCAACAAATGGTGTTCGGGCAGTTGGGCATACACGTGCAGAAAATTAACCTGGACCTTTATCCTGCAACCTGTACAAAAATTAACTCCAAATGTGAAGCCTAAATTTATACAGTTTCTACAAGAAAATATAGTAGAAAATCTTTACAAAAAATTCCTTAGATACAACATCAGAAACACCATACATAAAAGAAAAAATTGATAATTAGGCTTCATCAAAATCAGGAATTTCTCTTGTGAAAGACACTGTTAAAAGAATGACAAGACAAGTTACAGATTGGAACACAATATTCACAAATCCCATATCTGCTAGATGACTTGAATTTATGATGTTTAAAGAATTCTAGAAACTTGACAATAAATAAACAAATAAGGGGCAAACAATTTCAACAGGCACTTCACCAACAAAGATATGTGATGGCAAATAAGTATGTGAATAGCTGCTGAACATTATGAGTCATTAGCTGTACCATTTTGCATTCTCACTAGCAATGTGTGAAAGCTACTCAGGAAAACCATTTGACAATTTTTTAATAAAGTTAAACATACTCTGACCACTTTATCCAGCAATCCTACTCCTGGGCATTTTCAAAAAGGAAATAAAAAGTTATATTTACATAAAAGCATACACAAACATGTTTATAACAGCTTCTTTGTAATTGAAAAATAGTGGAAGCAACCCAAATATTTCTCAACTTGGAAATGGAAAAAAAATGGATTAAAAAAATGCCTAGTTGTATATTCATGGAATAGAATATTACCCAGCACTTAAAAAACAAGAACTATTGATACATGAAATAACAAAATTTCAAACATATGGTAGATGAAAGAATCCAGATTTAAAATGATGTATGTTGTATGATTTCACTTTCACGACATTGTGTAAAATACAAAACTATAGATATAGAAAAAAATAATTGATCATTGCTAGGACCTGGAGGTGGGAAAAGAGGCTGACTACAAAATAGTGTGGAAAATTTGGCAGTAGTGATGGTTACATCACCATGTTCATTTGTTAAGTAACTGTACACTAAAAATGGTGATTTTTTTTTTTTACTGTGTTCAAATTATACTTTAAAGAAAATGAAGACGAGGTATGTGTATCACACTTTGGGAAAAACGGAATTGTAGGTTGTTTTAGTCCATTTTGTGTTGCTATAAAGGAGTACCTGAAGCTGGTTAATGTATAAAGAAAACAGGTTTGTTTGGCTCATGGTTCTGCAGACTGTACAAGAAACATGGCGCTAGCATCTGCTTCTGGTGAGGGCCTCAGGAAGCTTCCACTCATGGCAGAAGGTGAAAAAAGAGCAGACATCACATGGTAAGAAGAGGAGCAAAAGAAAGAGAAGGTGCCAACCTCTTTTAAACAATCACTCTCATGGGAACTCATATCGTGAGAACTCACTCATTACCATGAGGACCACACCAGCTGTTCATAAAGGGTGTGCCCTCATGACCCCAACACCTCCCACCAGGCCCCACCTCCAACACTGGGGATCAAATTTCAACATGAGCTTGGGAGAGGGCAAATATCCAAACTATAGCATGGATACTCAAGTTATATTACATTTTAAACTCTCAGACTGTAGAGTAACTAGTATTTCCTAAGCCTTGAGTGTATTTCCATTGATTTTTTTTTTTTTTTTTATGTTTCTGCCTTAATGCTTTCTCATCTCCTGGGAGTATTAACATGCTGCATCACAGACTTACCCTTTCTTAAGAATTGGTTTAAGAAGATTCATTCTCATTGATTGATGGTAGTTTCCTTAAGATCTTGGAGTTTTTGATGCAATAGTGAAATAGTGTGGGTTAATCTCTTGGGAAACCAGAGAGATTGCATCAGAACCTTGGGTATTAGATGCGAGGGGCAAAAGAGTGGTTAGAAAGGTGAATGGATATCAAAGACACATTTTTTAAAGGTTGTGGAAACTCAGACTCACATATGTTGGACAATATTCTCCAAAGTAGGGAACAAATTATCACTTTTTCTAGCTTTGTTCTGCCTGATATTCACAAACACACCCTTTGTGTATATACATATAATGTGCTTATTCATTTATTTTAATGCCATTTTGTGTTTATCTTCTGCAATTGATTCTGAAATCCTTGAGCGCAGCTAGAATGAGTCTTACGCAAGCTTAAGCTGCCACCCATTAGCCCTGAGTTTGCCAAATAGCAGATGCTCAATATATGTCAATTAAATAAATTAGCAAACAAATCTTCAGGGCCTTTGTGTATTTACCCAAAATATTGTGATTATTCTTGAGCCCTATGAAAATAATTGCAAGCAGTGTCTGTGTTATTTTCCCTGTGGAATTTCACAAGCAAGTAGGTCCCTATGACATGTTTGATGATCAGGTGAGAGAGTGGAGGAGGACCAGCCCTCTGATTCTGGTGACCAAGCTCATGATTTAAAATTATGCTTTGTAGACATTTGGCCAAAATGAAACACATTCTGTGCTCTCTGCCTGATGAATAACCCCACTCTTCAACTGTGGAGGTTTGCTTGTGATGATAAGAAATGAGACATTTGATGGAGAATTTGGAGGAAGACTGCCAGTACCCACCATGGTATAGCTTGTCCCTTCTTCATCTGTCTCATTTTAACTTTTAAGAACAATAAGACCACTCCCATATTTCTTTTGTTTTCTCTAGATATTCATATTTATGACAGTTCAGAGTTGTCACATTAACTGTATATTGAGTATGCCAAATATGTACATTTCACTAGGAATGTCAAATGGATCTAATTTAATAGGTAATGTTCAGTGGTTTCTATGTTCCCATGCAAAAGTTACTGTTTTAAGAGATTCCTCTCAAGAAATTTGAATTTAAATTTTCACAAACTTTAACAATAATGTAAGAAAAATTCCACCAAAAGGACAATCTGAATTTGTTTAGGGAGAGGGCTGTTACCCTTGCTGATCCCTATCAAGGTTTGGAAGCAGTAATGTTTCCCTTTTTCAAGAAATAAATTAGATATAGACATATGCTTAACCAAATATACCAGTCTGCGGCTTAGTAATGGTTTTTACAACCTGAACGACACCTAAAGCAGTATTACAGCTTAGATAAAACCTGTTTTTTAGATATTTGGTTACAATATTTGTTACAATGGCTGCAATTTACTACAAAATACTTTAGCATAGCAGTGTGGTTTTGGGTTTATGTTAGTTTAGGCTATGTTCTAGGGGTAGGGGGATGAGTTACCATTTAATCGAAATGGCCTCTCTCCATAGGTGGTTACTGCAAGCACTGCAACTTCCTCTTGCCAACAGTAAACATTTTACTAATTAATTAGGGTGAATTAATATCTAATTAATCAGCATAATGGGTTTAACAATTAGTCCCTTATTCATGAAATTAGTGGTATTTAGGATTGTGTGAATTGGCTAAAACATTTTAGGGACAGTCACCACTATTGCTTAAAGAAGGTATAAGTAAATCACCAAGTTACAGGTTTGGGCATGGTAGCCAAGGCTGATCCTTAAACAGTCTGTGTCCAGCTGTTGAATCAGAGGGTTTTGTGGCCTGATACTGACTGTAGGGTTGATGGAATCCTGCTTTTGGAATGTTGTCACGTCTGAATGAACTTTCATGCAAGGTGATGATGGAGCACCTAAAAAAGAGAACTGAGGCTTCATTGTGCTTATAGCACAGATTGCGTGAAATATTTTGTGCCTGTTTTGCTAATTAATGATGTTTAAACAAAGCCGATAATGTGGCAAAATTTGTCCTGAGATTTACATTAATTAAAGCCAAGTTAGTGAGGTTGTTGTGGCGTAGCTAAATTTTGCCCATCGAGGCCTTTTTCAAGGCTGCCTTTATCTATCACAAAGAACCCAAGCATTGTTCATGACCAAATAAGTGACCCTTTCCAAACAATCTTTTTTTCTTTTACACTTGGTTTTGCTGTGCTCTAATTCCCGAATCCCCTGTATCAATCAGGGTTCAACAGAAGCAGCAGACCAAAAGGAGATCTATATTAAAAGACTGATGGCAAGGATTTGACTTGAGTGTTTTTGAGGTCTGGCTAGGGAAGTCCAAAATCTGCAGGACAGGTGGTCAGGAAGCCGCAGGCTGAAACTTGCTAGCAGGTGCAATTTCTTCTTCGGGGAAGCCTCAGTTCTGCTGTTACAGCCTTTCAACTGACAGATGCAGGTCCACTCAGATTATCAACGGTAATCTCTCTTGCTTAAGTCGACTAATTAGGGACTTTAATCATATCTATCTACAACATACCTTCACAGCAACACCTAGATTACTGTTGGACCAAAAAACTGGGGAACTGTTGCCTAGCAAACTCACATTATCAAAAGACCATCACATTCTTTCTTGGTTGTATATGTAACCAAGGCAGGCTTGGTGCCAATCATTCCTGTCTAGGCCCCCTGCAAGGTCTAATTACAAAAGGTCACTGATTGTGCTTAGTCTCAAGGGAACCCTTTTGGTTTCTTTCAACATTCTTTTGTTCATATTCATGAAAATAAAAAATAGCATTTCTAAGGAGATTATGTTAAATCGTTTAACTTTAGTGCTTTCCTCCTTGAAAAGCTGTTTGGACTTGCAAAATGAGCTTCTCCAGCTCAATTCTCTGAAGAAAAGGAGCTTTTGTTTCCAAACTTATTTTGCTGAGCACACCCCATAGTCTTCTTTATTTGATTCAGAGCAGTGGCAGCATTGCAGAGTGAAGAGCAGTGGGACAGGAATGGGATTTAGAGTCAAGGCACTGAGTTCCAAGTCCTTTCTTGAGCTCTGGGACCACAAGCAAATGACTCTGCTTGAACCCTGATTTCCTCATCTATAGCTTAGAGGCAGTGATAATATTTCCTTTCCCTTCAAGGATTGTTACGATGGCCAGAAATAGTATTAGGAAAGTGACTGGTACATGCTAGACTCTTAATGCACAACTAATAATCATTTCACCAACAACTGTATCCTCTGCTGTACTAAATGCTCTAATCAATACCCCTCCCCACCAAAACATAAATCCAAAAGACCAGGGGAAGGAAAGCCTGTTGTTACTACCTCCAATATAAATATTATCCATATAAAAATGTCAAGGTTATAATACTGATAAAGACCAAAGGATATTTATTATCCAATTAGTAGTAATAAATCCTTTATGACATTGAATATTTTTTTCCACCTTCTTCTGAGTTGAGGAATTTGCATTTATTACATTTTCTGGCTTTTATTATTGGTCCTAAAAATGTCAGTCATAAACAATGTCTCAGAGCCTGGATTTTACCAAGGCAAAAGCCCCTTTTACTGCTGTTACAAGTTCGTTGCCTTTTATTCACTCAGTATAACCAGATTTCTGCTACTGTTATGTACATTCTATATTTTACTTTAATATTCAACATTATAAATGGGAGATAATAAAATAAACCATGCCTCTTTTAATTGACAAAATAGAATTTCTCTTCCCCTAGAACCAGAGAGTGTAAGCATTTTTAATTTCTGACGATCCTTAAATCTAATATATTTTGTACTTCAGGTTTTATGAAAAATGTACTTGAGTTCTTTAATTAGTGGCAGCAAGAAAGGCCAACTGACAAGACAATATCATACTCCTTGCAACAGGAATGATTTTATATCTCAAAATATTTTTACGTGTAAAGAAACATAGAAAATAGATAAATTTAATGATTTCAGAAGTGTTGTCCTACTAATGGGTTTGGGAATGAATCTTTCAGATAGGGAGCACTTGAGATAAAGTTGTGTATACAAATTTGTTTTGCTGCCGCTGCCCTTCCCTGATTTTCTGCCTCCCTAATTGTTCTTATTACCATATAGTCTTCCAGTTAGTTATGTTCCAGGCCTCACAAATTTCTTGCCCACTCCTGCCTCAAAGAGCAAAAATGCATTCATTGAATAAGTATTCCCATAGGTTCCTCTTCCCCACCAAATTAAGAACCTTCTCTTCCTCCCTGTCCCCCTTTTCTCTTCCTCCTTCCTTCTCATTCTTTCTTCCTTCCTGCTCCATCTTTCCAACAGATATTAATTTCATCAGGCATACAGCACCAGTCAGGGGCTATAGAGGTGCAAAGGCATGGTCTCTCTCTTTAGCAAGCTCACAGAATGCTGGGGAAGTCGACACAGAAAGCATGATTTAACACTTTCTACAGTGGACATTTGTAGGAGGTGCAGAAGGCACTGAGTTCTGCTGGGGAAACTGGTGAATCCGGGAAGTGTTGCTTGAGGTAATTATTGGAGGAGGGATAGGGGTTTGCCAGGCAAATGAAGTGAGAGAGGGAAGGAGGAGGGAGAAGCCTGTGTGTATGGAGAGGCGAGAGACTAGGGCCTTCCTGGTGGAGGAAAGTGCAAGTAACAAAGCTCAAAGAGGTTTAAACAACTCTGTATTTGGGAAGCTGCCAATAATTCAAATTTTCATAAAAATTCAACTAAAGGGTGAAGGGGTAGGTTGTATGGTATGAGATAGAGGAGGAAGAGATAAAACTCTAAGGAGAAATAAGGGAAAAGAAACTTGCACTTTATCCTTTTGATGGGGGCTATTGAACAAGCTTTAAGCAATAGCGTTTAATTAATCATGCTGGCTGGGAAAGCCTGGTTAGAGGTGGTCAAGAGTAGAGATGAAAGGCTATTTAGAGGTTTTAGCAGTAATTCAAGTGCAGCCTAGAGAAGAGAGGTGGGCATTAATTAACAGATTCATTTATCTTTCAATGAAATCCTTATCGAGTATTTATGATGTTCCAGGCATAGGAGATACTGCAGTGAATTTCAATTGTCCATTCACATTGCTAGCAGGCCAGTGGGACATTAGACAACACAAACACGTTCTTTTCATGTTGTGTTTCAGAGCTTCTCCTTTGGGGATGCAATGTGGTGTAGGTGAAAGAATCTTTGGATCAGACTGACCAGGGTTCAAATCCTGCCTCTGCAGCTTTCAACTGGAGGAGCCTTGGGCGAATCACTTGCCCTCATTAGAAATGTGGCAATAATATGAGACAGCTGTTTATCTCCTAGGGGTTTTGTGAAGATGAAAGGAGAAAATGTACACAAAAGACTTAGAACAGCGCTGGTGCATGCTAGCATCACCTTGTAGCTCCCAGTTTAGAACTAAAGGAAGAACGAGAAGGTAGGACAGGAGCTGAGCAGGTGCCGGGATGTGGGCTCGCCACGTGGTATACATAGGATTTACAACTCCCTGGGGAGGCCAACACAAAACCAGCATTGCGTTAAGAAAGATTCTGTCCTTTTATTATCCTTGTTTTTTTTTCTGTCTTCTGAAATAATAGCTGTCTTAGAGGGGTCAGATACAGCCAATGCAGAAGGTGCTATAATTTCTCGGCCAGGAAATGAATTGTCCCTTCTTCTTGATTTCTCTGTTCCCAAAGTTGGTGACCTTTGACTTTGGCTGTATCTGTCTAGTTCTCCCTGCTGCATACAGCTATGCTCCACGTGGGAGCCAGTAAACGGCTATACTTCAATTCGGGTCAGAGAGCGGAGTTCGTGGGGACATGAACTAGTATTAAGTCTAGTATTAAGAAAATATAAAGTGAAAAAAATGCAGAAAAGACCAATGGTCAGAAAAAAGGAAATGATAAGAGAGTAACATCCATTTGGGGAGAAGGACCTTGGACTGGATACTCTTTTTCAGCATTTTACATATCAAAAGCTCAACAATTGATTGTCAAAATTCACAATTTTGAGGCAGTAGAATGAGTTTGGCATTAGCAGAATGAGAAGCAACTGAGCACAAAATGGTATGCAGGTGAATAGCACCCATGTGACAGATGCCTGTGGCCTGGGGACCAGCCATCATCGTTGTCTTTCAAATGTGGGCTTCACATTAAAGAAAGGGATTTGATATAAAACAATATTAGGCCTTCCACCTGAGAATGGATAATATCTCAAACACAGTTCTTTTTGGAGATTACAGTCCAGGAAGTCAAGAATGTCTCCTCTGTAGTTGCCACGGCAACGTCTCCCTCTGATGACATGAAGGAAGATAGAGGTCATGTTGGTGGGCTGGTTAAATGTTGCTCACATTATGTCTTTTATTTCCACAGGGGAAAAGAGAAAAAGGCAATAGACAGGAAGAAAGAAATAAGAATAGCAAATAAAATAAAAGAGATAAAGAGATTTCTGTGAGTGATTTTTCCAGATAGATTTTGTTATAGAAGGATTCATATTAATGTAATTGGATTTAGAGTCCAATAAGAGAATCCAAAATGAAATCTCGGACACTTGGAGGTATAATGAGTGTTCAAGTACAAGATGACGCAGGAGCCTCTTTTATATGTGGAGAGGGACTTTAAACCAGATTGCGAGGAAGGGAGAAGGAGGCTACCAAAGCAGTCACTTAAGATTTAGACCAAGTGTAAGAACACATTTTCTTTAAATTAATATAGCTTCTTTAGGTGATTTCTACTTGCTTTTTGAACCCACACTTTAGAATTACATAAAACCTCGGTTGAATTAGAGAATGGTGTGGTATCAGGTCCAGTCAGGAAAACAGAACCAAAGAGGTGGTTTAATAGTTACAAGGGAACTAGTTACAAAGGTAATGAAAAAGCTAGAGAAAAAAGGGGATGCTATGTTATGTATATTATACATTCTTCTTTTTAAAACAGGGTCTCGCTCTGTTGTCTGGGCTAGAGTATAGTGGCGTTATCATTGCAACCTCAAACTTCTGGGCTCAAGCAATCCTCCTGCCTCAGGCTCTCAAGTGGCTGGGACTACAGGCGCGCCCCATCATGGCCAGTTAATTTTTTAATATTTTGTAGAGATGGGGTCTCACTATGTTGCTCAGCCTAGTCTCGAACTCCTATTCTCAAGTGATCCTCCTGCTTTGGACTCCCATAGTGCTAGGGTTACAGGAGTGAGCCATGGTGCCTGGCCTGTTATATATATTTTAACACACATACAGAGAGACTGAGAGAGAGAGAGAGAGAGAGAGAGAGAGAGAGAACGCCTGTTTTTTCCCTCCTTTCATCCTCTAATCTTTTGTTTTCCAATCTCTCACCAGTGCCTACTATTGACCAAAAGTCAAGGGAGCCTGGGAAATGGGAAATAGTTGCATGGATCAGCTTCTTGTAATGAAGAGCAGAGAAAGGGTGTTGAATGGGCACTCAATAATTTTTTTATTTATCATTATGGCATTTTATATCCTTGTATTTAAGTTTTCTGGGTATCTGTCTACCTGCTAAATTTTAATTGAGTCTACTTTTATTGTCTCATAGTAAAGCACTAAAATAGATTTATTGAATTAAATTGTTTTCTTTTTATTATACAACTACCTCTGTGATGCTGAATTCATCTGCACTATCCACTAGTGGTAGACACTAGCCATATGTGGCTAGTTGTATTTAAATTAATTAAAATTAAATATAGTTAAAACACAGTTCCTCTGACAGTATCCACATGTGGCCAGTGGTTATTGTATTGGACAGTGCAGACTTAGAACATTTCCATCACTGCAGACTTAGAACATTTCCATCACTGCAGAAAGTTCTTCAGACTGTGCTGCTCTAGATTGTTGTAATACTGCTTCAAATTCAACATAATATTACCAACTTGTTCAGCTACTTCCTCCATCATTCTGTATCCTGTATTTCTAGTAATTCAACTATGGTTTAATTTTATTTATTGGCAGCCAAATCGTACAACTAATTCATGTAGAATTTAAGATCAATTAAAATTCCCAAGTACATTCTTTTCTTTTTTCTAGATCCTTTCATAATATTTTGAAAGTATGATATCAAAGGTTGGCAACTTTTTTTTTGTGAAGGATTAGATACTAAATATTTTAGGCTTTGCAGGGCATATGGTCATATGGTCTCTGTTACAACTACTCTAGGCTGCTGTTCTAGCAGGAAAGGAGCCTGAGACACTGTGTGAAGAAACAGGTGTGGCTGTTCATTTACAAAACCAGGCTGTGGGCAGTAGTTTTCTGATCCCTGGAGTCTTAGTCCCATAAACTGTGTGGCTTATAAACAACAGAAATTTATTTTTCACAGTTCTGGAGGCTGGGAAGTCCAAGATCAAGGCAAATTTAGTGTCTGGTGAGGGCCTTCTTCTCGCTGAGTCCTCCAATGTGGAAAGAGGGCAAGGTAGCTCTCTGGGGCCTCTTTTATAAGGGCACTGATCCCATTCATGAAGGCTCCACCCTCATGGCCTAATTACCTCTTAAAGGCCCCACAGCCTAATACCGTCACATTGGCGATTAATTTTCAATGTATGAATTTTGGGGGCACACAAACATTCAGCCCATAGCTCCAGTCTATGTTCACAGTCTATGTTCACTGCTTCCTGCTATAGTGACAAAGTCACTTGCCCCTGCCTCCTGCCCCCACCCCTAGGTTCTTTGGGATTAAAGTAAGTCTATCTCCAAGCACTCTTTTTTTTTTCCTTGCCAGATTGGAGGGAATCTACTCTCAGTTGGTACTGGGGGTCTCTCTTCTCAAAGATTTCATCAAAACTCTGAGCCTTTGGTAAACCACTGGACACAATTTCGGTTCTCTTTTACTTGTCCTTTTGACATCATGACCACTCCTTTCTTCTGGAAATCTTTTCTCCTGACCCCTATGAAGCCTACACCTGACTTTCCTCCTACCTCTTAGGTCAGTCTTTATCAATCTCTTTTGAGCTTTCTCCTTTGGATCTTTAAAGATCGATTCACCCCCAGGCTTGCTTTTCTCCTTACTCTATAGACTTTTTCTGTGTAATCTCTTCAGGCCTAGGGCTTTATCTACTATTTGCATCAAGATGGTTTCTACATCTTTATCTCAGAATTTCCTGAGCTCCAATCTTAACAACTGTTTAAGCAATTTGTCTGCCTGAGTGTCTCATGAGAAAATAAAGCTCAGCTCTTCTCAAGCAGAAATAATTTTCCCCCCTCTTAAGCCTACTGTTTCTTTTGTTTTTCCTTCCTCTTTGAATAGGTTTCCAAGCTAGAAATCTGCATGTCATCTGATTCCTCCTCTGAGAGCTCTACCAGTGACCAAGTCCTGGAAATCTTGAAATGTGTTGGGAATCACTTTCAAATCCACCCACTTCTCATGATTCTGATTGCCACTTGCCTGCTTGCTTATATTCCTGCAGCCGTCTCATAATTGGCCTTACTTCCATCAGCCTGGCTCTCCTTCTAGAGATTAATCCTCACAATACAGCCTGAGTTGTTTTTCTAGCATACAAACTGAATCATGCTATTTTGCATAAAATCCCTCAGTGGTTCCCTGCTGCTCTTGGAATTAAGTGAAAATTTCTTCAGTTGCCCAAGAAGATCCTTCATGATCCTGTCCTCTCTTACTTTTCTGGGCACAGCACTGAATGTTCTTCCTCATTCTGAGCTCTGGTCATGCTGACCTGCTCACTCTGTCCGGTCCTGGAGTCTTTCTTTGCATATGCTTTTTTCCTCAGCTTGGAACATTTTCTCCTTACCTTTGTCCTCCTGGCTAATTCCTGCCCATTCCACAGGTTTGCTTAGATGTTGCTTCCTCTGCAAAGCCTCTCATGACTTCTGGAAGCCACTCTTCTAGCACTCTGGATCTAGTCTATCCGTAGCATTTATTACACTGTCACAATTGCCAGTAGGTGGCTTGTCCCTCCTATAGACCAAGGTCTGTGAAGGCAGGGAGGGTTGGACTTTTCCACTGTTATAGCCCTAGTGCCTTGCACAAACTTTATAAAATATTTGTTGATTGAAAAAATGATCAGGAAAAGAAAGTTAGTAATAGGGGTTTTGGAATTGAAAAAAAAAATCAACTTGGGTTTAAATCCCAGCTTTGCTAAGAGGAGGACCTTTGTGCTACTTTGGATGCTGGTGGTGGAAGCCAGAAGACCAGTGGGGAGGGAGGTCCCTTCCTAGGGCCTGGGAGGGACTGTCTGACTCTGGAGGCATCCTGAGGCTGAGCCGCCTGGGCTTGGTCTCCACCAGGGTGGGCTGGCAGGCGGCATGGCAGCAGGCATTGTCGAGCAAGGCTGAGAGGAAGACCCCACCCCCCTTCAGATCATTGCCAAGACTCCCAAGGACAAGAGGAAATTGTGGTCTTCGATCAAACCTTGATCAAGGTGTTCAAAGACAGAATCTCCTAGAGGTTAAGGCTCAGCAGGGTAAGTGGGTCCTGATCTTCACAGGCAAAATCCTCAAGGATGGTGACACACCGAACCAGCATGGGATCAAGGACAGGCTCACTGTCCATCTGGTCATCAAGACTCCTCAGAAGACTCATGATCCAGCTGCTGCCACTGCATCCTCACCCTCTACTCCAGACCCTGTCTCAGCAACCCCCACTACTACTACTTCACCCACTGCCCCTGCCAGCCCTCTACCTCTGTGCTGCTTTGGATGCTGGTGGTGGAAGCCATAAGACCAGTGGGAAGGGAGGTCCCTTTCTAGGGCCTGGGAAGGACCCCCAGTGCTACTGTATCCATATTGTCTAACTCTGGCGGCATCCTGAGGCTGAGCCGCCTGTGCTTGGGCTCCACCAGCTGCATAGAGCTGCAGCAGCAAAAGCAGATGACAAAGCTTACTCAGAATCCAGCCATGATACAGGAGATGATGCACAGCCAGGACCAGGCCCTGAGCAATCTTGAGAACATCCCCAGAGGGTATAATGCCCTTTGTTGCATGTGCACAGACATCCAAGGGGCCCGTATTCAGTACTGTCCCGGAATAGTCTGGCAATAATGCCTTCTTTGCCCTCTCTGGGAATTTAGACAGCTAATCTTCACAGCCTATGTAGAATGAGAATTGAGAGCCCCTCCCTAACCTATGGAGCCCCTTGCCCCTCACCTCTCAGGCACTTGGGTCTGATGGGGAGGGCATTGGAGGATTGGGGACCAGTCAGGTGCACTTGACAGTCTCAAACCTCTTTGGGATCAATGTAGTTAGCCTGAGAGCAGAGATGTTCAAAAGCCCAGGAATGCAGGCCATGCCTTTAGCAGATCCTCTGAGAACCTCCAGCTGATGCAGAATGTGATCTCAGCCCCCTACATGCACAGCACGTTGCAGATGCTTACCAAGAACTCCAACTTTGCTGCTCAGATGCTCCTATTTGCAGGGAACCCCTTGCTGCAGGAGCAGCTCTGCCTGCAGCTCCTGGTCTTCTTGAAACAGATGCAGAGCATGGAGCCACTCTCAATCCTTATCAGTTGTGGCAGGTGCTGCTGCAGACCCAGCAGGGGCTGGAGACCTTGCAGACTGAGGCTCTTGGCTGGTACCCAGCCTTGGCTCCTGCTCCCTTGGCAGGCAGCAGCACCAGATCTGCACCCTACCAATGTCCCCACTGTTTCACCAGCTATGCCAGCCACATCTTCTCCAACACAGGTTTCCAATGTCCAGCAGCAGCTCATGCAGCAGATGATCCAGCTTTTGGATGGAAGTGGAAATCACAGGTGCAGATGCCAGAAGTGATATTTCAGCAGCAACTACAACTGGAGCAGCTCAACTCCATAAGCTTCATCAATGGTGAGGCCACCCTACAGGCCCTGATTGCCACAGGAGATGACAGCAACATGGCTATGGAGAGACTCATGGGCTCCCAGCTCTCTTAATCCCTTGGCCCATGCCTCCTGCCTCTCCCCTTCTTCGATGCTAGTGTTTGGCTTCTCTGTCAACCCTACCCTCTGTAGCTTGCTGTCCTTTCTGTCTTCTGCCTTGTCCTCTCCAAGTAGCAGGGTGTCTTCAGAGGCATGGGCCCCAACCCTGTAGGTTTGTCTGAGAATTGTGGTATTTTACTGCTACATCACTTGTGGAATCTTCTCTCCTAGTCCTCCCTGAGCAGAGCTATTTAAACAATTTCACAGTTTGGCTGATCAGCCCCACTTCCGTGCCCCACACCACCTTTTCCAGTCTTCAAACTTCTCAGTGACAGTGCAGTCAAAGGACTATGTGGAACTCTGTGGTTTCCTGAAACAGGGTCTTCCATCTGTACCACTAGGGTTTTGCCTGTCTCATGTTTACTTTTGGTAACTCTCTTCTTTTTTTCTCTCCCTCACCTCCTCCCACCCCCAACCCAACCAGTGCTAGAGTTTCACACTCCGAAGGAGGGAGGAGGAGCGGGTGAAACAGGCTGTGATTGTCCTCTTCAGCCCCTATCTGGTCACTTCATCCAGCACTTTTTCTAACAGGGCTCTGTTGGGAATCTCAGGGCAAGAAGGAAGATGCCTGTTCCCCTTGTCTAAGGGGGGAGAAGAGATACGTCCCTCTTCACAGGAATTATTTTTTTCTGTTTTCCTTCCTTCCTTCCTTCCTTCCTTCCTTCCTTCCTTCCTTCCTTCCTTCCTTCCTTCCCTCCTTCCTTTCTTTCTTTTCTTTCTTTCTTCAAGTAATCCTCCCGCCTCAGCTTCCCAAAGTGCTGACATTATAGGCATGAGCCATCGCCCCTAGCCTGCACAGAAATTATTAAATAACAAGCCCTAGACCAGCCAAATGGAGATCAGTGTGGAGGAGGAGGGAATGAGATTTTCTGGAGGAAGGGAATGAGGGAGGCAGCCTGAGTAAAAGGATCGGAAATTGGAACTGACAGTTAGGGACTGGAAGCATTGACGGTTCTTTTAGGCAGAGAGTCTAGGGCTGGGCCTGGCAGAGGAGACTTAGGGATACTAATGGACTTACACTGAAGAACGGTGCTCAATGAAGCTAAGCAATATGGCCCACAAGGAGTCATATTGGCTCCATTTCTTCAAATCCACATGTTTACACACATGCACACACACACGCACATGTACACACGTTTCCATGAACATCCAGGACCTACCTCTGTCCCTTGGTTTCTACATCTTTAAAATGGGAAAGTGACAAAATATACTTTAAGGTTTGAGAGGTTGAGTGAATATACATGAAGTATTTTGAGGGCTGTGGGAACAGTAACGTTTATTAGTGCCTTGTATAACAAGGACATTGCCTTTGCCTAAAGGGGAGAGGAAAGCTTAACTTTTGTTCTTTGTTTCTTTCAGGAACGGTAAAAAAGATACAGAAGAAAAGTAAAACATGGACACTCTCCTACAGCTAAGAGTACTGTATTGAATACTTGAAATTTGCTAAGAGTATTTCTTAAATATTCTCATCACAAAAAAAAGAAGGTAATTATATGAGGTGGGGTGATGGATATGTTAATTATCTTGATAGTGGTAATCATTTTATAATGCATATGTTAATCAAAGCATCATATTGTATGCCTGAAATAGACACACATTTTATTTGTTAAGTATATCTCAGTAAAGCTGGGTGGAAAAGAAACAGCAACAACAACAACAAACAACCACTGTCATTCTTGTAGACATTGGGCCCAGTTCAGTGCTTAGGAGCAGATGATCATAAAAACCACATTTTTTCTCAAGGCAGATTAACTATGGATTTGTGACTAAACCTTCATTTCTTCAGGGATTTTCTGGTATTCACACAGAAAAAACTGCTGTGACTTACAAAGTTATGGTATCACATAAGAACAATTATTTATAAAGTTGCTGTGGAGTCATTTTTAATGTTTTATATGACAAAGGAAGATGCTGGTAGGTTGTTTTTACTATGTGATTTTTCAAATTTATAATAAAGATTTCTTTTTCTGAATTTTCATCATTCATCATCTTTCACTGCATGAAGAAATATACGTAACTCAGTTCTTGTCCTTTATCTTAACTCTCAGACAAACAATTTCCATGTCAGTTTTGGAGGTTTCCAAGAAATGAGTTTCTTCTGAGAGGCTAAGAGCAGAGCTTGGGGTAATTTAATACACAAATGAAGAGATAGCAGAAGGGAGTCATAGAACAATGCCATAATTCTGTGAGTAGCAAATAATATTTCTACAATTAGAAGCCGCATATTTTATATTAGTCTCTGAGTAAATAAACAGGGAGCTTGAGAAACCCTGAGTCTTGCAGGTGAGAATGAGTGTGGGAGCCAAGGAGGGGGAAACCTCCAAGAAGCTGGATAAGCCCCATGCTCTCACATCTTAGCCTAGAGGAAGAACAGTCCCTAGAAGGGATTGTCCCTAGGAGAAGGGATTGTCACATAAACAAGGTTAAATTTATGTAATTATGGTGACCCTATTTTTAATCTCCTTGTACTAACTAAAACCTGTGTTTTTCTCTGATAATATCTCCTTTCCACCTTTTTCCAATGGAAGAAGGTATTTGTTAGGAGACAATTCTCTATGGGTCTCCTGCATTCTGCATATCGTATGTGTAGAGGCATTGGCTGTCTTTGTTTTGAACTTTTTTTTCAAGGATGTTTGCACAGCAAATGGCCTTGGAAGATAGAAATAATGTCTCCCTGCAAGGCAAAGAGCAGATTTCCTTACAGTTTAGGGAGATAGTAATGGTGTCCTTTTTCAGAGCAAAGGTAGACATTTTACTGCTCTGATGATTTACTGTCCATCATAAAAGATTTGGGTTCCCCAAACTCAGGGTTCCTCTCCTATAATTCAACTCATTGCATGTGCAGGTGTCCCTGGCCCTTTTCACATCCTCTTCTGGGAACTGGGTCTCCTGAACTGACATAAGGAAATAATTTATAACACTCTGGTTACTGCTATCGTTATGAGTAATAAAGTCCATTGTTTCTGACCTAGGAGGCTGTGTCTTCTGCCAGCATCCATGAAACTATGGGAAGATAATTTGCTACTTGCAATGAGGGTCAAATCTTAGACTTTTCAAGATTCTTTTATTTTTCTCTCAAAAGTAACATAATATTTTTTATTAACTGCCTGATACACCTCTATAATATTGTTTTTCCTACATATTTTTGGTGAATACTCTTTGATTACTTCTTCATTTGATTACTATTTTATAATATCAGTTTCTGTAAAAAGAATAGAACATTTCATTTTTCTTTTAGCATGGTTGATGGAAATTTGTTTTTTCAATGTTCATAATTGTGCTGTATAACAACTGACTATACACAGACTATTCCTGGTTTATAAGCCTGCTAAAAGTTTGTGCTCTAAGAACAGATGAATTCTGAATATTCTATTTTACAAGAATCCCTTAAAAATATATATGTAATACAATAAATGTTTAATACCCAGTTATAATTGTATGTGCTGTTTTATAGAGTTTATTTCTAACAAGGTAGAAATGAAAAGTAAGTCCTCTACTCACAATTAATTATGCCCATCTGATAGTTGGAAGAATTCTCCACAGACTGTTTTCTGGCTCCATTCATTTAGAAACTTATTTCTTCCCCACTACTACATACTTCCAGTGCAGGCATCTAGGGCACATTTGTAGTGAGACTTGCCATGTGACCCCATGACTTTGTGTGGTTTTGCCATGCAAGCCAGCACAGTGGGCAGGGGGAGAATCCCTGGTTGTCACTCTTACGCCAGCATGGCATGTGAAAATGACTCTGAATCATGAACACGTATCCACTAAACCCAAACCAGATGGATTCCTGACTCAGTTTCCCCTGAGTTCCATAAACACCAGTGACAACTGCCCCAGCCCACATGAGGGTAAGTGTGTTGAACAAGCAAATCAGAATGGAAAGAGACAGTGATCGTAAGTGATTATGGTAAATATTTCCTTTTGCAAATTTTACAAAACTATACAACCCTGTGGCCCTATTTGCTAGCGCCCCTCCGAGAGTCTGGGAAGGGGCTGAGTAGAGGGGCGGTGCCGAGGAGCTGAAGCACCATCAGCTCCATGGTGAATCCACCTCTTCCATGGACTTTGAGGGCAGGATGGGGCTGCAACACTCGAACAGACTTCACCCAGCCCAGCACCACGTGCAAACGGGCCCTGAATTCACACCACTCATTTTTTTTTCTGATGACACAGCAACCTGAGAGCAGAACGGCGGGAGTGTAACTATTAATAGAACATGATTGTTTCCTCCATCAGCTCGCTAGGCTGACATTTCTATTTATGGCCCTTTCTGGGTCTTGTCTTTCTCCCTTCTTTTTCTTTGCTTTCTTTTTAAAGTATAAATCACGTTGTGTGCACATGATTCACAATTCTTGACAATACTTTTCCCACATTCTATTCCCAAAGTTTTATACATTCTTTACTTTCCATTAACAATTTCCTATTTTGAAGTTCCTTTATACTATTTTTCTCTTACTCCCTGTCTCAATCACCTATAAACAACATAGAGCCACTCTCTTATCATTCCTGATGATTGCATGCGAGGCCCGTGTGACTGTCTGTCTCCTTCATTACCCATTCTGAGGCACCTGCTTTGGGACTGTCTTTATATATCTCTCCCAGATTCTCGGATGTCTCAGTTTCAGTGGCCTCCAGTTTTTAAAATTGCTTAATTATTTCATTTGAACTTACACGTTATCAGTCAAACTTGCTTTGCCTGTAAGATCTCAAATTCTAAAATTTCTTTCTCTGACCGCAACCTCTTGTCTTTTTCCTCTACTTTATCAAATTCATCCTTAACCAACTTTTTTTTTAAAAAAAATTTATTTTACTTTCTAATTTTATTTTTTATTGATGCATAATAGATGTACATATTTTTGGAGTATATGCAATAATTTTATACATTCACATAATTTATAAAGATCAAATTACTGTAATTGGGATATTCAGTGTCTTAAATATTTGTCTTTTCTTTAAGCTAGAAACATTCCAATTATTCTCTTCTAGCTATTTTGAAATATAGACTAGATTACTGTAAACTATAGTTATTCTACTGATCTATCAGACACTAGGTCTTATTTCCTCTATCAAACTGTATGTTTGTGCCCATTCTAGCTTTTTGTATTTTTCTTTTCATCCTTTGATTCATTTCTCTCAGTTCTCTTATTTCTTAATGTTGATTATGTGTTATGAACTTGGAAGGTGATAAATAGTGCGCTAACTAAAAATTTATTTTTCACAACACATTATGGAAATAGCTACTATATTATTTTGATTCTACAGCTCAAAGGTTGAGGTTTAGTGATGAAATAAAATTCCCAAGGCTACAGAAGTAGCAAGTTGCAGAGCCAGGGCTTGATGTAAGGCTGGATAAACTCTGGTTTCTTACCTGGTCTTTGGCTTCACCACCCAATATATAGTGATGAACTTTTTAACTATTTTAGGCTACCCCCTAGAATATTGCACTATTGCATATTGGCCAAATAAGATTTAAAATATGGATAAATGGACCTATAAAACCCATGCTATTTTCTTAGATCCATTCTGCTGGCCAGCAATTTTTTTGATCGCATGTTGTTGATTTCCTATGGTATTTCTCACAGTGGTTGTTCAAAAACTTCTGTACATTCCTCAAGCCCCCAATCCTATGCTAGCCACTCTTACTTGAAGCCACTGAGTAGAATCTCTCTGAATTCATTCCAATGAGGTTCTCTCTCTCTCTCTCTTTTTTTTTTTTTTTTTTTTAACTTTTTTCTCTGAGTATGTGTTATCTTCCAAGCCCAGGCCTTGCCTCTATGGTCTTGGCTTACCTCTTCTAGGACATTATTTCATTAATTGTTTCCCCTTTCTTATTTCTTCAACCATAAGTAATGTTCTCTTTCATACCACATTTAAAAAAAATTTCTCTTACTCTAACTGCCTTTAGTTTCACTTTTATTTCTTGTGTTTGGCATTCGCTCCTTTCACTCACTGAATGCTAGCCTCAGTAAAATCAGTAGATATTTTCTAAACGCTGAGTCTAATTCCTTTCTATTAGTTGTTGTCTTCACTGCATCACCAAAGCATTTGACACTCTGCTCCTTCCTTCTAGGTCAAAGAAAGTGGTCAGACTTCTGAACAAGGTCTCTGAATTCAGAACCGGCTCTGAACTTGGGCTCTTCAATGGAACTAGCTATGAGATCTAAATTCTTAACCTCTTTGAGCCTCAGTTTCCACATCTCCAAAATGAGGACGTTTATACATACCTTTAGGCTACTTGGGAGGGTAAAATATAATCATTTCTATAAAATTCTTAGCATGTTTCTGATTCAAAATAAATCTTCAGTAAGTATTAATTATCTTTATCTATTAGTATATGTGGTCACTAACATAATATCTGGCATATAGTAATTTGTTTTTATTTATCTCCCTCTCCTAACTTCTCTTTTATGTTATGTATGTTGCGTATTATTGGTTTTTTACTTACCTTTTAGACAGATGTTTTCCTCTTGGTCTTGGCTTCTTCTCATTCTCTAAGAATATATTTCCGGGCTTAATTCTTAGACCACCTATTTTATATCTTTGTATTTGTGTTTTTGTCCAACTATATCCTTTCTTGCATCTTCCACTATCATCTTTATGCCAATGACATCTCGACCTATATCTCTGGTGCCAAATATTTTACATCAAAGCTTTTAAAATTACATAATACTTGAACACATGATCATCATAAATATTCAAATAATGTAAATATATAGAGAGTAAAACTTGAAAATTCTTCTCCTCCCTAATGTCTAGTCTTACAATATCTGCTATTTCTATGGAGGAGGGGGGAAGAGTGTGTGTTATCACACAGCTTTTTCTATGTATTTGTATCCAACAACAACAACACACAGGATTTGATTTTTTAAAATAGTCTAATCCTAAACTCTTAATCTGCATTTTCATTTTTCTGTTATAAAACTTGATTTGGCTGTCCCAGTCGAAGGTTAAAATGCAATCTGTACAAACTACTCTCATGTCCCTTCCCCAACTAGCATCTCCTTCTGACTTCTCTGTCTGCCACAGGCGGTGTCTCTCTCCCAGTCCTTGTGGATCAAACTCTTAGTCTCTTGACCTCTTCCTCTCCTTCATCCCCCACCACATCAAATAGTTTGCCAAGATGCACACATTCCATTTCTACAGTGTCCCTTTTGTCCTTTCCTTAAAATTCTCTGCCTGAGGGTTTTTTTTTTTTTTGGCTCACACAGATAGTGTGATTCAGACCACCAATTTATTTAAGAATTGCTTTGTAGTTCAGTTTTTTAGAGAATATCTTTTTCCTTCCTAGACCAGTGCCAAGTTTGAGACTCTTGCTTGTTCTTACATTCTGTATTTTCCCTCTCACATTTAATTTTAGTTCTTTATCACACTTACTACTTTTCTTACTATAAGAGAAACTCCTCAAGGGCAGAGACCACGTTGCCCACTTCTGGTCTTCTAACAGATTCTCCATCTTGGGCACTTATTTATTTATTTATTTTTCAATGCTAAATCAAACAATGGTGCTTCATGCCATTGATTTGATGAAGTATGGAAATTTTCCCACCTCTAGTGTCTTCATCTATTCTACACACTACTGGAGGTGGGGAGAACTCTTTCTAAAACTCAGCGCAATTGCTACTCTTGCTCAAACTACTGTTGGCTCTCCATTGACTATTGAATATAAATACAATTCTTCCTTAGTATCAAGGCCCTCCATGATATGACCCCAGAATATTCTTCTGGTCTATTTATGCCCACCATCATTCCGTAAGCTCTAAACTAAACTACTCATAGTCTTCACACTCCTTGCTACTCGAGTTTTCACAGTCCTCATTTTCTAGCTTTACTGTATTCCTTGGGCTGTGTTTACATTCAGCAATCCTGTCTCCATCTCCATGTATTGACAATCAAACCATGTCAAAGTTTCACTTCAAATGACACTTTCCCATAACCCTAGTGAAATTAATCATATTTTCTCCTTTTTTTCAGCTAATTGGGACTCTATCGCATTGACTACTGGACCATAAGCTCCTTGTCAACTGGGGCTCATCTATCTCAGTCATCTCCATGCCTCTTGCAGTATCTTGCATAAAGCATGGATATTTAGAAAATTAAACGTTAAGAGTTGCTGATGGAGTCAAGCAAATGACTTCTGGGGAAGATAATCTGCTTTTGGAGCAGAAAAAATAAGTAATAAGAGCAATTGTATATTGGTTAATGAATTTTGTATTCATCCAATATATGTTTATTGGATAGATACCCAGTGTCGGGCATTGTGCTAGGCTCTGGGATGTGATGGAAAATGGGCAACATTTTTGTCTTCAAGAAGTTTAAAATGTAGCAGAGAAAGCAGATAATGCAATTAAAATAAAGACTGGTGGGGAAGTACATAGCCCAGGAGTTTGTCTGCTGGAGATGGAGGAAGTGACAATCTGAAGGACCTGTAGAATCTAGCCAGGTGGCTGGGGTGGTGCAACATTGTTTCATACAAGGGAAATGGTGAGTGTGATGGTCTCGTGGTTAGAGTAAATTGGCACATCAGGTAAATTGGAGTCAACTGGTATATAGGCTAAGGAGAGCGATAAGGGACATGCTGAAGAGGCCCATATCACAGAGGGTCATGGTAAGAAGTTAGAACTTTTCTCCTAAGGACAATAAGAAAGCACTGAAAGACTTTAAAACAGGGAGCGACTTGATCAGATTTGTGTTTTGGGAATTTCCCTTCGGTGTGAAAAATCTAGACAGAATGAATTTAATGAGCTATATTAGAAGTCTGATTTAGGAATTCAGGCAAGGTGGAGAGAGAAAGAGAGAGAGAGAGAGAGAGAGAGAGAGGATGATGATGATGATGATGGTGTAATCTAGAGAAATGACTGTTTAGTTTTGAAAAATGTTTAGGAAGCTATACAACTGTACGGCATAATAGTTAAAAACTCTGTCTGAATCCTAGTTTCATATTTTCTAGCTGAACAATTTAGCAATTTACCTAACATCTCTAAACCTTAATTTTCTCATCTGTAAAATGGGGATAATAATAATCTTTACCTTAAAGGTTGTTAGGATTAAATTAGGTAACGGATGTAAGAGCTCTTTGCACAATGCTTGATACATAATAAGCACTCAGTAAGTGATTACTTGTTGTTTTTAGAATCCACATAATTTCATGCTTGAGTAACTGAGAGGAATGACGGTAAAGGGGGAGACAATAAGGTTATCCAAATTCTGGCTACTTACTAGTTGGATGGTGGTGTCATTCACTGAAATTTGGAATCAAGTGTTGAGGAGGGAAGGGAAGACAAGGAGTTTGAGTGAAGGGGCAGGAATTTGCATTTATGGTCTGGAATGGAGAGAGAATTGAATGTTACCTGCATAAGGGTATTTCTTTAGAAGATTGGCAGGATTCTGTCTTCTCACATCTCTATTGTTCCACAATTCATTGAGATGTTGTGTCTGCTCCCACCACTGTATGGAAAGTGGAGTGCTCTAATTGATATTCATGTGAGTGGATGAGTATGTTTGGGAGGAGGGTGATGTGAGTGCAGAAGAGGGTGCAGGGACCCAGGGAAACACCACCTTCTAAGGGGTGGGCAGAGGGACAGGAGACCACTGCACAGGAGAAAAGAGTGTGCAACCAGAAGAAAAGCCAGAAGACGGTGGTGCTGTGATGACAGGCAGGCCACATACTTCAGGAAGGAGGGAGTGGCCAATGGTTCCATTGACAGTAAAGTAGGGTAAGGTCTAAAAATTGTTAATTGGATTTAGCAATAAGGATGTTTGTTGGTAAACACTGCACTTTCCATATCATGGTGGGAACAGAAGGAAGATCTGAGTGGATTGAGGGCTGATTAGGATGTGAGAAAATAGAATCCTGGCAACCTTTTCAAGAAATTGGGCTGTGGAAAGGTGAGCTAGAACAGGGGCTGAAGAGAAGAATGAAAGTAGAAAATTTGTTTTGTTTTTTAAAAAAGGGATTTGCATTAGCATATTTAAATGAAGATAGGAAGGAGGCTGTAGAAAGCTGGAAGTATAGAGGGCAAGGTAAATAGAAGCAGGGAGGATAGAACCTGAGCTCTGGATTACAGAGCAGAGAGGCTCATCAGAACATGGGAATTGAAAGATGAAAAGTCAGGGATTCTGGTATGACAAGCCAAAACAAACTCATCATCGCATCTTGGTACCCAATCTTTCAGAAGATAAAAGGGCTTTGGGCTAAATAAAAGCAATTTCTATGACTGCATTTTATAGTAGATGCTTTCATGAAGTTCAGGGGATGAGACTCACACTTACTATGAGAAAAGATGGAAAGATCAAGCTCTAAGTGAGGCTGTGTTTGTACTTAAAATAGCAAAGTGTTTCTTCAGAAAGAGCAGAGGAGAAAGGAGAGACATTGAACATTTGAGGAGCCACCTTGTTTGATCATCTAGAAGAGTGGTCTTGGGCACCCTTTTAATGCAAAAAAAAAAAAAGTTGAATTTGAAAGAATGTGTAGATGTGAGCAACACTTGAGCTTTAAAGAAGTTGATCATAAACTTCTCATGAAGAGTAATAGGTAGTTGAAGTTGAATAGTGTTAATATGCATAGTTTTCCTTTTTCTTTTTGCATATGATATATGTCAGGAGAAAGTAAATTATTTTGTAAGAATTTTAGAGAAATGCAGTGTGTGTTTAATATGAGAAGGCGTGGACATTTCTTTGTTAACTTCAGGTAATGTTTTATTTTCCTGCCACTTCCTCAAAATCTTCTATCTCCCAACCACGTGCATTTTATATTTTTGACAAATGGACCTTTTGTGCACAAGCTTCCTAATCAAATTGGTTCAAAAATAAATTGCTGAAAGTGGAACTTTCTTATATTCACCCCTGTGACAGCTAATGAAGATGAATTGGGAAAAAATAGGGACTGTGCTTTGCGGAGGAGGAGCTCTCATTCCCCACTGTGTTGGCTAAAGGCAAATTTGTTGCAAAGGAAAAAAATAGAATCATCTAATTGCTTAATTCTTTCTGAAAGCCATTGGCAGCCAGCCTACTCAAATACGCAGACTTTTATTTGGAGAGGCAAGTGTAAAACCCTTGTATACATATTCAGTAGAAACCTCATTATTTTCTCCATTAAATTTGTTTTGAAGAAAAAGCAAATTCTTTGCATTCCATTGATGTTCAGATTAAGTATCTGAACAAACATTTCTGATTGCTTTAATTCTGAGAAATAAAGATAATAATTAGGGAATGATAGAAATTTGGAGGTCACAGGTAAATTTGACAAAGGTTCTTGTTCTTAGTTAACTTTAAAAAGAATAGAAAAACAGGCACCACACGTACTCACCATTAAATTGGTACTAATTACTCAACACTTATATGCACATATGGAAGTAACACTCATCAGGGGTTGGGCAGGTGGGAGTGGGGAGAAGGTGATAGGTAAATCCACACCTAATGGGTGTGATACGTATTGTCTGAGAGCTGGGCATGCTTGTAGCTCTGACTTGGGCAGTGCAAAGGCAATTTATATGTAACCTAAACATTTGTACCTCCATAATATTCTGAAATTAAAAAAGAAATCAATATACCAGTCAAATAGGTGAAGCAATTGGAACCTTCATACACTGCTGATGGGAGTCAAATTGATGCAATCACTTTGGAAAACTGTTTGACAATATCTATGAAAGGCAAATACATACCAACACCATGGTCTAACAATTTCACTATGGGGCATTCCCCAACAGAAGTGATTTGTACAAAAATGTTCATATTGGCATTAGTCATGGTAGCCCCAAAGTAGAAACAACTTAAGTATCATTCTACAGAATGGAATACATGCATAACAAAAAAGGATGAACTGTTGATCCAAGTAACAACATGAATGAATCTTAAAAACAATGTGAGCAAAAGAAGCCAGATGCAAAAGAATACATCCTGTATATATGGTTCCATTTTTTAACACATTGATGGCTACACTAGAAAAAAAATTTCTTTCCTGGGGCCACAGTGTTTTATTACAAAAATAGAATAAACACTTTAAAAACAAAATGATCCTTTCTAATTTAATAACAATTTTGTTTTTTTTTATTGTTTTCTGTGCATGAGTTATATGCAACTGATGCAGTGCTAGAATCAATTTTTACACTGCACACCACTTGAGTTGTATGTGACTCTTGACATACTTATTGAATTTTTTTTAGAGAATTAGGTCTTCATATGCTTCACGAGACCCTGGGTTCAAAACTAATGTGAGTTAAATACAACTCACATGGCAGTTAATGTGTTAAAGTTCGAAGACATGCAAAATGGATCTAAGAGGATAAAGGATAGAATAGTGGTTATTCTTGGTGGGGGTTATTGACCTGGAGAGGTTACAAGGGAATCTTCCATGGTCCTGGAGATGTTCTAGAGTCCAGTGTGATTATAAAGGATGGTGATTATAAGAGGGTTATATGTATGTAAAAATTCATTGAGCTACATATTTCAGATTTGTACATTTTACAATATTATAAATTATACTTTGATTTAAAAAATAAATATAGTCCCCTAAACACAATAGATGAATAAAAAAAGAAAAAGAAAGAATAAGATAAAAAATAGACCACCTCTCTGATTGTTTTTTAGCCTTTTTTACCTACAGAGAAGGAAAAAAAAAAAGGCAATAATCGGGGCTTGCCTCTGTGACCATGACTTTCTTGGCTCTGACTGTTTCCAGGTAGATCAGACTAAGTGAAAAACCCTCACTACACCAAGTAACTGATTTTCAGTTAGGAAGCAACAACTGAATATTTATTGGATTTAAAGTAGTTATTAAAGATAAATTTGATTTACAGAGCCACAGAGGCTTTGAGAACATTCTGTAAATAATCTTCTGAATTTGCTGTATCCATGAATCAGTAGTCACAGACCTATGAGCTTGACCATTTCTGTGTGCCTTGATTTGCTCTCTTGGGTCCCATGGCCTTATCCAGTCCTAATATGGGCCTTGTCAAAGGTCCTTACATTGTCTACGGCCATACCACCCTGAATGCGCCCGATCTCGTCAAAGGTCCTTACATAGGCCCTGTCAATGGCCAGATTTCACCATTTGACCAATGAACTTTGGACATACACAAGGAGATAAGGCTGTACTTTAGAAAGCATAAGAAAGTTAAAAGGTCTGGAGTTTTAGAAAATGATGGGGGAAGTCCTAATATTCACAACATCAGTCCATTATTTCAATAGATGATGAAGCCTGCAGGGACAGGCTCTTCATTTCTGATGTGGTTAAAGACATTGGATTTGGTTATAGCAAAATACACTCAGGATGGTCAGGAAGAATTTGAGAGCAGAAAAGGACCCTAGAGATCATCTCAACCGTATGTTTCCAAGAGGATGAATAACATACAATTTAAGCAAAGATATTATTTTTAGGTCTCTTTATTTGTTATGCCTGTTCATATTTAATCCATGGAAGAATGGAAAGCATGTGCCCCAGCATCTCTAGAAGGAAACTGATTGTTTCACCCCTATTGGATTTTAATGTTGATTTGTACCATGACATTGTATGTCATGATAATTAAGAAGACAGACTCTGGAATTGGAGCTGGGAGTACAAGGTCTGCTATTTACTGGTTCTACGATCTCTGACGAGTTACTTAACTTCTTTAAGCTCCAGCTTTTTTTATCTTTAAAGTGGAGCTTATAGTAGTGTCTGACTTATTAGAATGTTAGGATTAAATAAGATGACACACATAGCACTTAGCTCTTAGCAAAACAAAGACTGATACGTCTTAGCAGCTCGATAAATGTTGTCTACCATCATCATCAAATTATAATATTAATAGAATACTACTACTACTACCTATTTATTAGCTTATATTTATGCAGTTAATCTGGTGAAAACTTCTCCATGTGGGACTGCCAGTATGTATAAATGCCAAGCTCTTTCTCTTTTTTGTCCCTTAGCCTGCTGTGTTTATTGTCCATGCAGACTTGAACCAATTTATATAATGGTTTTAGAAGTAAGGTAAATAGGATGAGATTCATTAGTGGCGGACTGATTTGTGCCTAGCAACCCCGTGGGACATTTCTTGACAGCTAAGCTACCTAGCTCCCCTGGTGCCTGTTAATAGGAAATGCTTACTCTGTAGTGAATTCATTTGTTACTGTAGTGGGAACATTCAATTTCCTAGTCTTTTTTATTTGCAGCTGCATTAGACTCAGAATTTTCCGATATATTTGTTTTAAAGGTGTTGTTTACATTTGAAATTACCATTCAGAAAAGCAAAGGCTCTTCCAGGTTACAAAGCAATGTGCAGGATAACACAGACTCGACAGCCCCATTAGAATGTGGCAGTGATGCAGCGAGGGGAGCTGGTGGGCATAAGGCTCCTGTTGAGTTAGAACAAAGTGCCACACACCTGAACTTCTTTTTATTAGTTAAGTAGAAATATTAATCTGCATTAAATTGAGCATAATAATCATTGACTTCAATTGTTTAGTTATGTTAGATGAATGAACAAAAGAACCAACTGTAACCAGTGCCCATACCTATCAAGTGGTTGTAGACACCACCACACCAGCCTAAATAATATATTTAATACACAATTAAAATATATATTCATATCAGATGGCTCCTTGGAGACCAAAATACCTATTTGTCTGATTCAAACTTTTATGGCTTAAATAGTAATTTTGTTATGAAAAAGCAATCTAAATGTGTATTCTGACTAAAGTATAGTTTTTTATTTTACAGATCTAGTATAAAGATGATTATCTTCTCTGGAGAATCATTCTTTGAAATTGAAGAATGGATTCTTCAATTAAGAAAAAATGTGAATTATATGGTATTTTTAAAGGGATAATCCTAGTGACTAAAATCTACTTTCATTATTTTATGCCAATAAAAGATGTAAGACTCTATGGTTAATAACTCTGAATATGGATCTTAAGATCCTTCAATCTGTTATTTTTGACCTATTCTGAAGCCAGGGTGTGCACCAGAACACACTGTACTCAAATGGTTTGAGTCACTAAGGCAGCCATTGGCCTGACCCTACTTGTTTTATACCATCATCTTTAGATGATACATACAAATTTTTTTTTTTAAATTCAAAGCCAAGAGGGAAAACAACTGAAGAATGCTTCATAAGAAAACACATAGAACTTGCAACTATGGTAAATTTGTTCATCTGTTTGCATTGAGAGCCAGTTAGGTAGTGAGAACAAAAGCACAAGGGAGAAGAAAACAAGTTGAGAGATTCAACTACTTAAGGGTTGTTTGAAGTGACCAGGGAAAAATCCCTTAATTTTTTAACTAATATTTTTTCTTTTATCAAGTCATACATTGAAAAAACATTTTTGTAGTGCTTGCTAGAATCCAGGCCCTCTTCTGGAAACAGGTAATATATCAGAGAACTAGCAGGAGTGGGGTGTGGCCTGAGACCAAGCTAGGAGACTGGTTGTCCCTTCTATATTTTCAATCTTTTCTAGGGCTGCGATGAGAAGCTACTATGGAAAGCAGTGTGAAATGAGAGACAGGAGACATAGGTGCTTAGACTGTGGGCTATAGGTGGTGGATCCTTTTCCCCGTGCCCATCCCATGGACTGTGAGTACCCTAGTCTCTGTCTTCATTTCTCTAGTTAACAAGACAGGTATAGTCCAGGTTTTCATGGGGCTGACAAACTGCAAACAAAAATAGGGAAATGTTAAGTGTTAGGAAAGGAATGAAAGAGAGGAATGTGATAGAATATAGGTTTGGAGGAGTGCAGTCTTAGGTAAGGTGGTCAGGAAAGATTTCCCTGAATGGGTGACATTTGGGCTGAGATGTGAATGACAAGAAAGAGAATATTTGCAAAGGCTCTGAGGTGGAAATAAATTTGTTATTTTCTAGAAGTAGAAGAAAATGCCAGGTAAGAGCAAGCGAAATGGTTAGGAAGATAGTGAAGTCATTCAAGTCACAACATAGCTACTTGACTAACTCACAACTTTTTTCCTTCCCTAATATACTTGGATGAAGTTTACATTCCTGGAAAACCTCCTATTTTGAAAAATTGTATACTAAAAATAACAGAGCTATGAGAATATAGAATTGGGGGAGATCACTTAAAACCAATGCAATTTTATAGCCAAAGCATTAATGGACAATATCTATTGTAATTTTTTCTTGATAGCTGGACATGATGTACTGCATAAAAGAAACTGATATAAATAAGCCTTTAGAAATGTGATGGTAAGATGTGTACATGGGAAGCATTTTATAGTCCTAAGATTAGGTCTTAGTCTTTTGGTATGTTTGTACATCTGGATGGTGAACCTCACACAGCTTTCCTCCTCCCACAGAGGTTTCTGCTCATGGCCTCTGGTAAGTTGTGATTCTCTGAAACCACCTGTCTGTCTCACTAATTTTGGGGGCAGTGGTTTGCCCTGTGATCTCACTTCTCTGGTATACCTAAAAAGAGCTGTTGATTTTTCAGTTTGTTCAACTTTTTACTTTTTGTTAGGATGGAGTAGTTATTTCTAAGCTCCTTATATGCTGGGCCAGAGCTCTTTCATTTATTGTTGTACATTTTTTTAAGGCACGTGTAATCCTCAGTTTTAGTTCCTCTTGAGCTGTTAATTGTTGTCATAGAATAATTGTTGAGGAGCTGTGAATGAGTTTGTTGTGTTCTGAAATTCATTTGTTAGAACTTGATCCCCAGTATGATAGTATTAAGAAGTGGTGTTTTGGGGAAGTGACTAAGTCATGAAGATGGAGCATTCATGAACGGGATAGTGCCCTTATAAAAGAGCTTGATAGAGCTTGCTTCCGCTTTCTGCCATGTGAGAACACAGTGCTCATCCCTTTTGCCATGCTAGGATGCAACAATAAGGTGCCATCTTGAAAGCACAGACTGAGCACTTACCAGACACCAAATCTGCTGGTTCCTTGATATTGGACCTTCCAGCCCCCAGAACTTTGAGCAGTACATTTCTGTTGTTTATAAATCACCCAGTCTAAGCTATTTTTTTATAGCAGCCTGATGGACTGAGACAGAAATTGATACCAAGAAATAGAGTGCTGCTATAACAAATACCTATAAATGTAGAGACTGCATTGGAACTGGGTAATGGGTAGAGGTGGACCATAAAGGGCTATTCTAATGAGGGATCAGAAGAAGAGGAGAGCTGTTGAGAAAGCCTCCATTGTCTTAGAGATTACCAAAGTGTTTGTGATCAGAATGTTGGCAGAAATATAGACATTAAAGGACATTTTTATGAGCTCTCAGATGGAAGTGAGGGACATATTATTGGAGACTGGAAGAAAGGCCATCCTAGTTAGAAGGTGTCAAAGAACTTGGCTGAATTGTTTTCATGCCCTAGTGCTTTGTAGAAGGTATAACTTATAAATGCTACAACAGGATATTTGGTGAAAGAAATCTTTAAGCAAAATGTTCAGGGTGCGTCATGGCTTTTCTTTACTACTTATGGCTAAATGCAAGAACAGAGAAGCAAATTAAAGAAGAAATTTGTAGCAAAAGAGAAGCAGACCTCAAAGACTTGGAAAATTCTCAGCCTGGCCATGTCATAAAGAATGAAAAAACATCTTCGGGAAAGGACACCAAGGATGTGACTAACCAAACATCTGATAAGGAAATTACTACAGATACAAGGAAGACAGGTGCTATTGATTAACACAATGGAAAAATGACCCCAAAGGTATTTTTTTGCTCCTCTGTAAGAGCTGCCATTGTCAGGGCTGCTATTCCCATCACATGCCCAGAGTGCTGGGGTCTTGAGGGCAGAACGGTTTCAAAGGAGGAGCCCACGGTGCCCGTGAGACCTGCGGGCTCACTGTCCATTGCTGCCTCAAGTCTCTGCTCCCTGAATTCAGCTGCCCCAGGTACAATGTGGGCTTCAGTGTCCCTCTCTCTGGAGGGCACAAGTGGTAAACCATGGCAGCATCCATATGATGCTAACTCTGCAGGTGCACAGATTATAAGAGCTATGAGGGCATGTCTATCTTCACTTAGAATTTAAAGGATGCTCTGGAGAACCCTGGGGCCCCAGCAAGAGCTGCCACAGAGAGCCCCCACAAGGCCACAGTCCTCATCGGGGCAGTGCTCAGTGGAATTGTCAGGGCAACCTGACATTTGCTTTGCTACCAGATCCCAGACTGGTAGAGCTGCCAGTGCACAACTCCAGTCTGGAAGAGCTGCAGGCATGTGACTACAGTGCGTGAGAGCTGAAGCATGGGTTGTACCCAGCAAAGCCATGGGGATGGGGCTGCCTGAGACCTTGAGGTCCCAACCCCCCTCCACAGTGTCCAGAAGGCAGGACATGGAGTCAAAGAAGATTGCTCTCAAGCCTTAAGATTTAACGTTGTTTGCTAGGTTGGGTTTTGGACTTCCTTGGGACCAGTTACCCCTTTCTTTTTATTTCTCTCTTTTGGAATGGGAATGTCTATCTTATGCTTGTCCCATCATTGTATTTTGGGAGAACATAACTTATTTGATTTCACGGGTTCCCAGCTGAAGAGAAATTAGCCTCCAGATAAATTGTATCTCGAATCTCACCCACATCTGATTTATATGATATTTAGATGAGACTCTGGACTTTAGACGTTTCAGTTAAGATATTTGGGGTTATTTGGATTGAATGAATATATTTTTCCTGTGAGAAGAACATGAATTTTGGAGGGCCAGGGATGGAAATCTGTGGTCTGAATGTTGGTGTTTCCCCAAATTCCTATGTTACATTGTTACATTAATCCCCAATGTGATGTATTAAGAGGTGGGGACTTTAGGAGGTGATTAGGTTATGAGGGGAGAGACTTATGAATGGGATTAATGCCCTTAAAAAAGGATTTGAAAGAGCTTGCTTGTCACTTCTGCACCTTTGTCCATTGAGGACACAGCCACCAGAAACCATCTTGGAAACATATTGGAAGCAGAGACTTGGCCCTCACTAGACACAAAATCTGCTGGTGCCTTGATCTTGAACCTTTTAGCACCCAGTACTGTGAGCAAAAAATGTTTATTACTTATGAATTACCCAGTATAGGGTGTTTTGTTATAGTAGCCCAAATGGGCTAAGAGTTTATGCATATATCTTGTAATAAATTGCTTGTCCTGAAGTTTATTTTTGTATTTTCCCAGTATTATGCTTTATCTATAAAATTTCAGATGACTTGGGATTCCTTTATATTAGATATTATCTGCTTATGATATGGAGGAGAGCAGACGGCTGACAAAGTTTAAATCTGACCTTTTAAAACCAAATTCAGAAAGCAAACAGATCAGAATGTTTGCCACTGTTACTTTTATTTTTCTATGTCCGAAACTCACATTTATTCCCAATGTCTTTGCTTTTTAGAAACCCAATACATCACATTTTTCTTTAAATTTGAAAAGTAGTTGCATTGCCTGTAATAAAGTCAGTTCTTTGACAAAGCACATTCTTTTCCTCCTTAAAGCAAGGTAACCTTTTAAAGAAATGAGTGTGTAGGAGATAGAGGTGGTCAGTTCCTGTGAGCACATTTTGGTTCCTGTCTTTCATAGCTTGGACAAGGTAGTTGAGCATGGTAAATTGTCCTCACAAATGTCCTTTAGGCAAAGGACCCTGCAAAACCACTTTATAGCCACACTCTCATGCAATACTGAAACATTTTCATTTTCTGGTTTTCTATGACCATAGCCATGCTTTGCAGAACAATGCCAGAAAAATTTTATATAGTTTTGTCCTTTCTTGATGAAAGTGGTGCATTAAGGGCTAATAATAGTGATCTAACATTTTTACCTTTGCATATTTTAAATGTAAATGAATTCATAAGTCAGGATGAAATACATTGGTAGTCTGATTTTTCCCTTAGAAAACAAAAGAGTAATTTTTTTTGCAATAGACCATGAGAAATATTGAAATTATTATTTTGCTCTGTTTTTCTTCCCTTTCTTTCCTTTAGTTTCCTCCTTTTCTTCCTTTCTTCCTCCCTTCTACCCTTCCTCCCTCTTATGTTTTTCCCATCAACAGCTATTTATTAAATTTGCATGGCAGGTACCTACACAATGTGGGCCATATTCATTTATTTTTTCAAATGGATTTTTATTGTGTATTAAAAGGAAATGCGGGAGGATTAAGAAGGAGGGTGGTGAAGAATGAAGTAGGCAATAAATTCACTCAATAAACTAGGTGACGAGACCGTATGTGGACACTTCCATCCAAGAATTCTTCAAAGAATGGAATAAATTGTGTAAGTACAACACATTTCTACCTCTATGCAGACCTTTCTGACATTCCCTGGAAAGACTCTGAACAACAGGTCATTGTGAAAGCTTAGTTAATAAAAATCTGGATTCTGTAAATTTTTCTATCAAATATCCAGTCTGGTTCTGGTCTGAGTTCCTGTTCTTTAATTTTTCTTTTCATAGATTGTCCATTCCTAATTGCAATAATGAACGGTATTTTGCTGTCACCAGAGATTTGCTGTATGAGTCTTGCTTGTACAGTTTCCCAAGTGAATTCTGGCAAGGCATTATAGTGAGACATTGAATAACAAGGTGACGTGGTGGCATTACATGTCTCCAGAACGTTGTCAAGTGGAGGAGGAGAGCTCTGGGAAGCTGTGTCTAACTTACTTCAGTGTGATGGATGGAAAAGAAAGTAAGTGGGTCTCCAATTTCAACTTCTCATCTACCACTTTTTCTAAAAAGTATAATGTGCCTTTTAGGTGAGAGCTTCTCTAGTTTCTTTTTTCAATACTTTAATATACTTGGAGGAGGAGTTGTGCCTGTTTTCTGCACAGTGTCTGGCTGCCCAGACGATGCCAAAGTTCCTTTCACCACTGCTCCTTATTTAGTGCTGTGCTGCTAGCTTCCCTGCTCATCCCATATGACTCACGGACGAACTGTAGCATTATGCCTTCCAAGGTGTATTAGCTTTTGACGTGACCATATTACATGGGTTATGTAAGATGTTCTGAGCTTGCCCTTGCCTTGTCCTTTGAGTCTGAGCCCAATTTTTTCTTGCCTGATGATCATTTGGACTGCAACATTCAATGGCCTATGGTGACACTGCTGCATTGAGGAAATTGGCCATGTCCACTTTGATGCCTTGTTCTAAATACAGTTGCTTCAAAAGTTGCTGTCTTAGTTCATCTGGGCTGCTATAACAAAATACTACAGACTGAGTGGCTTATAAACAACAGAAATTGGAAGTCCAAGATCAGGGTGCCAGCAGATTTGATGTCTGGTGAGGGCTTGCTTCCTGGTTCATAGACAGCTGTCTTTTCTCCATAACCTCACATGGTAAAAAGAGCAGGGAATCTCTAGAGCCTTTTTTATAAAGATGCTGATTCCATTTACAGGGGCTTCACTCTCATGACCTGATCACCTCTGAAAGGCCCCACCTCCTAATACCGTCACATTGGGGATTAGGTTTCAAGATTTGAATTTTAAAGGGGACACAAACTTCAGACTATAGCAATTAGGGAAGGAGAGTGAGACAGAGAAATAGAGAAATAAAGATGATAATCTGGACTGGGGTTGTGGACCCAAACAGAAGAAAAATGTACTCAGGACTAAAGTGAATGAAATGGAGGACAAAATAATAATAAAAAGCCTTATTGAAGTAAAATGCAATCTGGCATTTCTTATGTCGAATCAGCGGCATTTTATCTAATTAATGAATAAGAGATACTTTAGAAAGCAATCAGAGCCATTAAGTGTTTTATGGTGAGATAAGGGAAGAAATCTGGGAAGACCTTATATCAAAATATTATAATTCCAAAAGACACCTTTTCTACACAGCTATGGAGTTGGCTTGCTATTTGTCAGTGCTTAGCAGAAATCCTGGCTGGGGTCTAAGTTGGTATTCATAAGTGTCTGGGAATGTTTAGTCACCAGATAAGAGCATGGAGGGTGGATCGACTTGCTATTCAAATTACTTCGAGGGTTTTGCTGATGAAGGAAGGAGAAAGTTTTCCTTAAGGGCTTACGGTAGGAAGGAAAGGAGGACAATGTGCTATTTGCCTTAGCTATGGTCCTCAAGCTGGTTTTAAGGACTTGGATTTGAACCCTGGGGAGAGAGGGGCTGTAGACAGAAGCCAGAGGGCTGTTTTCTAGAGGGGCTTGAGAGTCAAGGGTTGTTCTCATCACTGCATTAGTTGGGCGAGGGGTATGCACTGAGACTACAGGGACATCCTGGGTGTTTGCTACAGATTTTGGAAATCTAAGAGACAGTTTCTTTGGCCATGCCATGTGGAGTATTACAGCCAATATCCACTGGACAGTGAGATCTGAGAAGCTTGCCTTAAATTGCTTGCCCTTGTTGGTGCATAGAAAGATGCTAGAGGGTTAGAAGTCAGGGTGTGACAAAGACTGTAGAAAATGCAAAAGGAAACACAGGCCATCCAGTGACTTCATCATGAAAACAGAAACATCCTAGAAATTCACAGTAATCTTATAAGAGGTATTGGGCTTCTTACAATTTGAGGCATAGAGCTGAGAGTCAATTTTATTAGATCTTAAGGTGACACTATGGTTCCTCCCTTCCTCCTTTCCTCCCCATCTCCTTCCTTTCTTCTTGCTATGCTCTTTTCCCTCTCTCTATGCCTTTTTTCTTCCCAGGATATTGAAACTAAGGCAGATTATAGTTATTTTCCCTTTACTACATCTTGGATTTATTTTTTGCTACATTTTTGTGTTATTGAATGGGCCTCAGGGATTGACTGGACATTGCCTGAGAACTCTTAAGTGTCAGCTGCATCCTTAAATCAGCTATCCCAGGAGTGGGCATATAATGATTTTTTGCTTATATATCCTTTCTCTGTACCCATTCCATGATTTTCTTTGTGCGGCTACCCCTTCATTACTTTCAGACCAAGTGGCATGAGCAAAGCTGACACTGACCTTGGCTTCAAGGATGCTCACATAGCTCAGGATTTGGCCATGAAGGACTTGTTGCCTTATACTTTTGTTGGAGTTAGTGGGGAAAAGCTGTGCTGTCTTAACTCCTAACTGGGCAGAATAGAGCTGGACCTGCTGGTAGCTAATTTTGCCATCACACTGGAAGAGTCTGCCTCAGAAGGAGCTAAGCAGAGGAGAGCTGATCTAAGAGGTGCAGAGCCAGATTCCTGACTACCTTGTTGGGCTTTTGGATCCAATTATGTTTGATTCACTTTCAGGTTTGTGAGTCCAAATGGACCTTTTTTGCCTAACCAGTTCGAACTGTGTTTCTGCCACCTGAAGTTTTCTGTTAAACATAGCACCTAAGTCACACTTGCTGGTGGTATGTTAGGAAGATGATTAGTTGAAGAGATAATGCCATGAGATTAATGTCTATAAAATAAGCATCCTAAAAGGAGCCTGAGAACTAAAGTGGCCTGGCCTTCCTAGGGTTGCGGTTGGTGATGTCCTGAAGTACCAGGGTGCCACTGGTCATTAGAATCCCTTCTCTTAACATACAGTTCCTCCCCTCCTCCCCACACCCCCACACCTTCCTTCCACTCTCACCTTCTCTCAAGTCTACATTAAGGTTCAGGACAGACATTTGGTGTTTAATACTTTGAACTTAGGAGAGGGCCATGTCGAGATGTTTTAGCACACCACGAGTGTCTGGCTGCTCATTAGCAGGTCCTATGCTAATAAACACACTTGCCTGAACTGTACCTTGGCTCATTCGGATTGTCTTATTATCTATGTGCTGGATAAAAAGCAGAAGGGGGTGGGACAGTAGCTTTTATGATAGGAAAATGAAAGCCTTTCCACATTTCTCTGCCTCTTGCAAGAGGCCTATTTTTAGGAAGTATGAAATTGGCAGGTATGTGCTGTCTTCCATTCTGTGTACCTGACGGCTTCAAGGATACAGGCCAAACTGCAAAGTGGTTAGAGAGGAAAAATGCAAATCTATGCCTCAAAAAATTAGTCACACAGAGGAGAGGTTTGGAAATTAAAACGTGTGACTCTTGACTCATTGAAGGTAGAGGTGAAGCATGATTGCTGGCAGTAACCAATTAGGAAAATGTGGCATCTCCAAGATTCAAGAAGCACCCTACAGCCACAGTTGGGGAAACAAGGTGGGAGCATTGTGTCAGGAGACTGGCTGACCCACGGCCCAGCGAACACTGCCAAGCGCTAGAAATCGGTGCTTGAATTCAGCCTTGTTCACTGCAGCTCTGTTAAGGGGATTAACACTGGGACTCAGGTCTTTTCATGTCTAGGACCATCCCCCTTGCATTGTCACACTGTTTTTTTTAATGTGCTAAAAGTGTTTTTTTAAATTTCAAATATTTATTGTTATAAAAAGATGTACCTGGATCATTGAGTACAAAGGCAATTTCCCAACTGAACATATAATTCCAGTTTTATGAATGTACACTGTTATCTTCTATATTACACCTACATTAAAAGTGTTTTTAAAGTTATCAGTGTGATCTTCCTTTAGTGATCAGTTTAGGGAACAAAATTTTAAAGGCAATGTTGCAGATATGCACTCTCAGTCATTAAATTCTCTTGGAGACCAGGTATGTCTCACTGTGGCTCCTATGGAGCACTCATGTTTAGCCTGACAAAGTGTTAGTTTAAAGAAATATATATATACACACACACAAACACACACACACACTTTAAGTGCCCAGAATTGAATTAATTATAATTTTTTGTTTATGATGCATTCTCATTATTAATCTGTGAATGGACTATTATTACTTATTTTCTTAGTGTGGTTATTCATCATATACTTCTGGCTCTTGGCCTCTGGGCGTAGAGTTGGACTTCATTTCCCTGTGTACTCTGAAATTTGCCACTGTCCTGTGACTTGCTTGGGTTGGCCTGATGTAACCGGAAGTGATGCGTATCATTTCTGAGCAGGAGCCTTGAAAGAAAGCGTGTGGTCTGCCACACACTTGCCACTGCTATGGTGATGGCGGAAACTTCCACGAGCCTGGTTCCCTGAGTGGTTATGATGAGCAGAGTCCCCTGGCTGACCTGCACTGGCCATGCAGTATGAGCAGGAAATACACTTTTAGCGTGTTTGAGATTTTGGGTTGTCAGCATAACCTAGTCCACCTGTCTGTGCCAGTTAATAAGCTATTGCTTCTCAGCACCAAACCCACCCTTCTCTGCCCTGTGTGTTTGGGACTGAGATCTTGCTAATTACATTCCTCTTTGGCCAGTTGGCGCCTATTATTAATGTGTTCTAACAACAGGGGGCTGCAGGAGAGACCAGAGGGCAGGAGGAGGGCAAAGGGCCTTGATCTTTCCTTTTTTGCTTGCTGTTCCTATCAGCATTGTTTCAACAATGACCTTTCACCCTGACAGCGCCAGTTTCCAGTTTCTAGCATTTTCAGTACTAGCTTTATTGTGCCCCCTCATAGGGTCCAGTGCAAACAGGGTACCCCTCTCCCCCAGACTCCATGAGGTGCTTCTTCTGAGCTTCTAGGTTCTGCTAATCCTGATCTCTTTCTTTTGTTCTCCTCGTCTTGAGAGTGGCAGTCAATTCTTATTCTTACATGCTACCTTCATGTTCTCTCTTTGCTTTTCAATTCCTCGGATACTTTTTTAACTATCTCCCTAGATCAAATTCTCTCTGTTAAAATAACTGGTATGGTTTCTGTTTTCCAGAATAGGTATTGGCTGATAGACAGACTGATATAATTATTATTATTATTTTATTTATTTATTTATTTGTTTTTATAGAGATGGTGTCTCACTCTTGCTCAGAGCTGGCCTTGAACACCTGAGCTCAAGCAATCCTCCTGCTTTGGCCTCCTAGAGTGCTAGGATTATAGGTGTGAGCCACCACGCCCGGCCTTTATTATTATTTTTAATTCAGAATATCATGGGGGTACAAACGCTTTGGTCACATAAATTGCCTTTGCACCACTGGAGTCAGAGCTACAAGTGTGCCCATCTCCTAGACAGTGTGCACCCCACCAGTTAGGTGTGAATTTACCCATCCTCTCCTCCCCCTCCCACCTGCCTGATCCCCAATGAATATTACTTATAATTTTTTTAATAATGTAAGAAGTATCCAGATCAAAGGCAGATCCTTGGCAGTAACCTTGATGTAACCATATAGTCTCTCCTCTATCCCATCTTCCAACCTCTTCTCACAAATGTTAACCAGTGATCTTGATCCTATGTTTATCACTCCCTTTCTGTCCCTTTTATGTAGTTTTTATTATATCTCTATATATGCCAAGCACTAAAATTATACATTTTAATTATAGTTGTTTTAGCTTTACAAAAAGGGCATTATGTGGTATGTAATCTTTTGGGATTTACTTTTTAATTATTATGTTAAGGATTTATCTATATTATTATTTATTGCTTTATTTGTTTATTATTGCTGTATCATATTCTATTGGCCAAATAGCCTGAAGTATATAATTTGAAGTTGATCAGGAAAAGCAAACTCTAGGCTTCATATGATTTCAATATCAAGTCATGGAAACCAAGTAAATTAGGAAATGCAAACCTTAGGTTTTGTGTGATTTGGAAACCAAGATTTGATACTGAAAAGTAGTCCTACTGATTTCCCTGATTTAGTTGACGGATGCACCCTCTAGACTCACTAAACATTTACATTTGCTAATGGAGTTTTCATCTTTATACAATTTAACTTTTTTATTTAATTAAAAACTAATCCGAGTACAGAAAGTCAACACAGAAGCTAGATTAGCTGGACCAGGTAATCAGATGCTTTACTTTTTAAAGTTGTCTTTATGAATCAATGTTGTCTTTAGAAAAGCCATTTTCAGTGAAGTATGATGGCAAAGGATTTTCTGTGGACTAGAAATGGGTAGGGGAGCTGATACGCTGTGAAGTGCTGTACTTGTAATTGTATTAATTACAATTAACAGTAATTACAAAAACAATTAACAAAAGCACTGAAAGTCATTCTCAGAGCAATTCTTTTTTTGTCTCTTTTTTATTTCAGCATATTACAGTGGTACGAATGTTTAGGTTACCTATGTTACCTTCGCCCCACCCGAGTCAGAGCTTCAAGCGTGTCCATCCCCAGACGGTGTGCACTGCACCCATTCGGTGTGAATATACCCATCTCCTCCTCCTCCCTCCCATCTGCCCAACACCCAGTGGATGTTATTACAATATGTACACTAATTCTAAAGGCTTCCAGTTTGTCTGAAGGTATTTCTGTGGCAAAGCTTCCTTGCCCAGTACCAGCCAGTAAATTCTAGTGTTCTGAGAGAAAACTACCCAAGAGATACCTAGCCAATAGTGAATAATGAAAATGACAGAAGCTAACATTTATGGTGCACCTACTGGGAACCCAGGCCTGCTAAATGATTTACAAGCATCATTTCATTTCATCTACACAGAAGGCAGCTACTATCATTGTCTCCATTTTTATGGATGAAGAAATCAAGACCAAGTGAGTATAAGCCACTTGTTAGAATCACACAGCTATTAAGTGTTGAAGTCAGAATTTAAACCCATTTCTATGTTTCCCTGGAGCTTCAGTTTCTAATCTCACAGTTTTTTTTGTACAACTTCAGCCAAACATAGCCTCCCTATTTTTGTTGTATCTGATTTTTTTTTTTTGTAGTTATGTCAACTTCAAATTGTATTTCTCAAATGTTACAGAGGCAAGGAGTAGAGCTTATACAGACAGATAGGACCACAAAAGGAAAGCTGCCTGAATATTAACCTTATTTCTATATGTGATCACTTATTCACAAAATTATGTATTAAACATTTAATAACGTGCCAGAAACCGTGAGCGCCAGAAAGATGAAAGATGGTCTGTGTCCTTAAGGACACAGATTTATACCTTTTCTTACTCTTAGAATACTTTTCCTCATTTGACTATGTCTTAACTTCTGCTTTATTCGGGGTCAATGGAGAGACATTGAAGACTTTTGTAAAGGGAAATAAAATAGTCAATGTTATATTTTTATTGGATCCAGTCTAAAGTTTATCTTGTCTTCTGAATTCTTTCCTTGATATATTTTTCATTTCTAGCATTTGTAATTGACTTTTTATCAACCTGTTTTTGTTTCATATCTACCTATTTTTATACCATAATCCTCTATTTTTGGTAATTGAAGGATTTTCCTTCTTTGATCAGATTGAGGATATTAAAATGCATATTTTAAAACCTTCCACATTGCTTTAGTGGTTCCATTTCCTTAGGAATCAATTATTCCTTTTGTTCAGGGTGGGCTTTCATTTAATAGGTTAGCTTTCTTTGTAAGATTTAATATTTTGACTTTCAAGCTCATTATAAGTAAGAGATTTTCTTCTGTCTCTCCTGATGCAATTTGTGATGATTTGGCAATTGCTTCCCTTTGGATTCTCAGAGTTCTCAGTTCAGAACGATGTCTTACATTGGCTTGGGGACATAACACATCCAATCTTGGAAGCTTTTGTTCTTTGCTGTGAGCCAAGGCCAACAGTCTTTTATTTTAGCCTCTGTTCACACATGGAAATAGCTTTGTGCCAGCTCATATTTTCAATATTGAGCCTGAATTTAGGCTCCTACATGCATGGGGTACTTTTGTCCTTACTCTCCTGCAGCAGCTGACTTCCCAGCAACCAACACTTGCTTTTTATTTTGGAGCATAGGATGCTTAAAGCTGCACTTTTATTAATATGGATTTCTTTTCCATATCTGAACCACAAAGACACTTATACGTTTTTTATTGTAGTTATGTCTTTCAAAGGCATTTACAAATTTTAAGCTATTATTGTTACATGTTCAGAGTGAAGGAGGAGTGAGGATTTTCAAGTGAATTCACTCTACTGGCTTGAGTAGTTTTTTTCTTTTCTTTCCTTTTTTTTTCATGGATAGGATAGGAGATACTTGAGCATAATTAGAGGCACGCAGATACTCTGGCCAATGAAGGGCAGTTGTATAAGAATATAGGCACATTTGCCTCCAAGAGATAAAGACAAGGTGATTTTAAGAGAAAAGAATGTAAACTCTTCGTGCATATAGTTTTTATCTAACCAGTTTTCTAAAAAAATTAGTTGATGAATGTAGTTTTGGGAAGAAGGGTCATTTTGAGCAGTGCTGACCCAAAAATCTTGTGCTTATTTAAAACTTTTGTTTTTCCACTTCTCAAAAGGTGGTTGTTTTGGGGAAATTGAGACAACTCAACAGTGATGATAATGTTGCTGACGTGGTTGTTGGGAGTTTTTAGGATTGGAGAAAAACAAAGAGGATTGATCATGGTTATAAATCCATGCTTTTCATATCTGTGCTCAATTTATTTCTTCTTTTGACATGATTTTCTCCCAATAGAAAAATTACTCTGATACATTTATTTCCTGTACCAAAAACTTATTTTCTCTGAATGAAAAAAAATCTCTGCTCTCCATTTTGTGGCATTGAGCTATCCTAATCTAAATGTAATCTTTTGGTATACTTCCATTACTCTTTAGAGAGGCGCTCTGGTCCCCTTGATTGTAACATAATACCTTTTCTATGTAGCCCAAACAGTGACGCTCTTTTTGTGAATACTAAATTGCATTATAGGCCTATTTTTAATATCCTTTGCTAATAGGAGTCAATCTTTCTTTAATGTCAGACTTCATGTGGCCACATTTATCTTTAGTTTTTTAAACTCTTTATTGAAGTATAACACACATACAGAAAAGTACATAAATCCTAAGCTTGATCATTTTTCATGAAGTGGAGACACTTATGTAACTATAACCTAGACAAAGAAATAAAAAATTACCAACACCTCAGAAACTCCTCCTGTGCTCTCTCCCAGGCACCGCCCCTCTTTCACAAGGGTAATAATACCCTGACTTCTGTCACCATCTGTCAGTTTTATCTGTTTTGAACTTTATGTATATGGAATCATACAACATGAAGCCCTTCTGTCCGGCTTTTTTCACCCAATATTGTTTGTAAAACTATTCTGTGTTCTAGCAGCAATTGGTTCATTTCCATTGCTATTTAATATTCCATTGTATGAATAGAACACAATTTAATCTGTCTTATTTGTTTATTATGAACATTTGGGTTGTTTCTGATTTTTGGTTATTACAAAGAGTGCTGCTATGAACATTCATGTATGTTTATATAAGACATTCCTGTATGTCTTTTGTTGAATGTACATACACATACGTATATATGGAAAGGTGGAATTGCTAGGCCACAGAGAATGCATATGTTCAATTTTCGTAGATACCATTGAATGGCTTTCCAAAATGGTTGTACTAAGTTACTTCCTCAGCATCAGCGTATGTGAGTTCTGGTTGCTTCTTATCCTTGCCAACACTTGGAATACCAAGTGTTAGTCATTTCGTGTCAGCTATTCTGGTGGTATATAATAAAATCACATTGTAGTTTGAATTTACATTTCCCTGAAGACGACTTTAATTTACATTTCCCTGAAGACTAATTTACATTTCCCTGAAGAAATTTTCCATATGTTTATAGGCCATTTGCAGAACCTCTTCTGTGCAGTGTCAACTATCCTGATAGATTGTTTTTTCTTATTGATTTGTAAGAATTCTGGATTTGACTTGTTTGATACATGATTGGAAATTTCTACTCCCACTTTGTTGCTTGATTTTTTATGTTCCCAGTGGTACCTTTGGATGCACATAATTTCACTATTTTAATGTAGTCTGATTTATTTCTCTTTTAATTTGTGACTAGTGCTTTTTATGTCTTATTTAAGAAATCTTTGTTTATCACAAGGTCATAAGGATATTTTCCTCATTTATTTTCTGGAAGTTCATTGTTTGATGTTTTAAATGTAGATCTACAATCTATCTGGAATTGATACTTGTGTATGGAGTGAGATGGAGTCAAGATTTGTTTAATTTTTAAGTAGGTGTCTAATAAACAGAGCACCATTTATTGAAGAAAACATTTCTTCCTACTGCACGTGTCTCCTTCGTTATAAAAAGTGGCCCTGTCTGTGTGTGTGTCTCTTTTTGGACTCACTTCTGTTCTATTGGTCTGTGTTTAGAATACTATTTCTTAATTACTGGAGGTTTATATCTGTAGTCTTGATAAGGGTGGTGTTAGTTCTCCAGTTCTGTTTTCTTTAATAGTCTTGAAGAAAGAACATTTTTTGTTTCCATTTGCATGCAAATTTTAAAAATCAGCTTGCTTTCTGCTTCCTCCTAAAGCTTTCTGGATTTTTTTTTTGTTTTGTTTTTTTGAGACAGAGTCTCACTCTGTTGCCCGGGCTGTAGAGTGCTGTGGCATCAGCCTAGCTCACAGCAACCTCAAACTCCTGGGCTCAAGGGATCCTTCTGCCTCAGCCTCCCAAGTAGCTGGGACTACAGGCATGCGCCACCATGCCCGGCTAATTTTTTACATATATTTTTAGTTGGCCAATTAATTTCTTTCTATTTATAGTAGAGACGGAGTCTCGTTCTTGCTCAGG
>CAUYRT010054741.1:0-13753 GCA_963574885.1 Lepilemur ruficaudatus
GCCCAGGAGCCCACTAGCAGTCCGAGATGCAAGGGAGGGGAAAGTTAGCCGCTCCACCTACCCTTGTCGCCGGTCTCCAAGCTTCTCGTGGGCTTTCTCCTTCCAGTTCTCCTCCACAACCTCCTCCCGTGGAGTCTCTCATGGTCTCAGGTATCCCTCCTTCTGACCCTCGTCCAATGTCTGCTTGTCTGCTTGCTTATTTCTGCCACTTTCTTCTAAAATCTGTCTTTTTTGCGGAGACACTCTGGCTGGCGGCTTTACTCGTCTGCCATCTTTAATTCTCTCCCTGGAGGAACTTTTAAACCTAAATATTCTCCACACTATATCCTTAGAGTTGCTGATTTAATTGTTTTGGTGTAGAGTTCAAGTAAGTGTTTTTTTAAAGACTTGAGATGGGGCTGATTTTGGCATATAGAGTCCTTAGGTAGGAAGGTAAAATTTTATCTGGTTCCATGTATGTTAGAGTATATAGAAGGTAACATTCATAGACACATTCTGGATGTATGGCGGAGGAAGGCACAAAAAGATAACATAGAAAGCTGCTCACTGCAATATTTTGCCTAGAACCAATTCTGATTCATCATTATGGCTTAAGGAGAGTACAAAAGCCTAATGAAGAGTAGGTGGACTTAGAAAAGTTTGGCACAAGATGAATTTTAGAAACTTGTCCTGAAACCCTATTTATCATGGTTGACAAGCATTGTCTTTACCATAGTCCTTAGCTCAGCGGGTATTTTCTCTACTTCAGTTGGAGAAATTTTCACAGAGACAGTAAGTAACCTCACAAAGGTCACCCAGCATTCTCTGTCACTCCAACTGGGAAAATAAGTTAAATTTAAATAGTGCCTCTTTTCAAAGAGAACTGACACATATTTTCATGTTCAGGAAGGTGACAAGAATCACTATGCTTTCCTAGGTTGATGTTGTCTCTTAGGCACACAGATTTAACAAACTGCAAAAGAGTTTATGGCAGATATCACTTCTACATCTCAATTTCGAAAGTTATGGCACTAGTAAATAAGATTTAAAACCTTTCAGAGTGCTATAAGTGTTTGAGGAATAACAACTTATTTTTAAAATGTAGCCAAACTAACTTCTCCCACAACAAAAGGAAAATAACACTGGCTTTCTAAAATAATACAACCAGCTTTGTTCAAAAAACAGGACCATTTGAGTGAAAAATTTTAAAACAAAAGCAAACCTTTACTCCTCTGTAACTTATTTTATTGAGATGTCAGTAAAATATAGTGTGTTCTTTGTAATTTGCCAGCAAGAATTCTTTGCTTACTAGAGCATATCAGTGTTGCCTGAGCACTTAAAGCAATCAGATATGTTTTACAACGTTACACCAGTGCCAGGAGATTATGATGGAAACATGTTACAAATTAAAGAGCTCTGATATAAACATTTCATTTAGTTTTCTTTTTTAACAAGTTTGGTTTTAAAGTTAAATTATTTAGCAATCCAATGGAAAATAAGCAAAAATATAAGATCACATTACCTCTAGATAATGTTGTTAACAGCCAAGACTAATGGCTGGGATGTACAAATTATGGCCCGAAGGTGAGCTGTGAAGTCCATCTGCTCCTCCCTATTTGATTTCTTGAAGCGATTCTAACTGCTAATTAACCGTGAAAAGTTGTGCTGTGAACCTTTCACCTGACGTTCTTCTGAAAGAGTAAAAGTTCTTAAGGAGCCCTCAGAGCAGTGTATACATAATCAATTGCCAATTCAGCAGTGACCTGCTGTCCTGCAGAACAGAGCATCAAGCTGTGATTGTTCAGCTCTTGGGGAGAAAACTTTCTTTTTTTCACTTTTTACTGGCTGATATACACAAACACATCTACAGGACTGTTTTGAGTGATTCGTTTGCTTTTCTAATAGGTCTTAGCTCATTAGATGATCTGACCGAGGAGGACCCACGCAGACAGTGCCGGAGGTGTTCTATCTTATGATGCAGATCCCAGCCTCCAGAGTCAAAATTTCTTGCTGCTTCTTTTGGCTCCACAAATTAAAAATCTGATTCTCAGCTTTGGCTGCACATTGGAATCACCTGGGGAGCTTTAAATAAGTGTTGATGTTTGGATCCCACCAAGAGAATTCTGATTTAATTGGTCTGGGAATTGCCTGGGCATTGGGGAGTTTTAAAACTTCCCCCAGCTGATTCTAAACTGCAGCCAAAATTGAGAACTACTGACTTAGAAGGTGGTCCTAATTAGATCTGATTATTGCCTCCTAAAACTCTATCAAGACTAGTTCCTCAGGCCCTAGTTGCCTTCAGTAACCACAAGAAGCCTATGACTCTAAGCCCTCTGGGAAACTCCCAGTCTATCATCAGCAAAATCACCTGAGTCCTTAGCAACTCTGACAGTTCCCTCACCATCTTGCTCTGAAACCTGACTCCCACAGGAAGACCCACTATCCCTTGCAGTTTGCTCAAGTGGGGCTATTTTCTCTCCCACACCCCAAGTAACACTGGTATAAAAGAAGAGCAGGTTAACTCTTTGGTCTTCATTGCTATCCCTGAAAACCTCTGGATCCTTTTAAAATTCCTCCTTGTTTCAGACATCTATAGGCACAAGGACACTCCCTCTCTTTCTTGAAGATTTAACCCGTGATTCATTACTATCTTCACTACAACTCCTAAAATAGTTCTTGAAGATTTCAGCATCTTCTTAATTCCTTTACCTCTTTACCTACAAATACCTTGTCTGATGCCTTACTCATACCATATGCTCCCATGATCATTCATTAGAACAGTAGTTTTCAAAATTTAGTGAGCAGTATAACCACCTTGTTAAAAATATAGATTTCTGGGTCTGGCCCCAAAGCTTAGAATTCAGCAGGTCTGGAGTGGAGCCTAACAATGTGCCTTCCTTAACAAGTTTCCAGGTGATTCCAATGCCAATGGTTCAATGACTATACTTTGAGAGTCATTGAATTAGACTCTAGTAACTGCAATTTGTTATTGCCAATTACTATACTCAATCCACAGTCTCGGTGTCTAACATCCCACTCTCTACAACTAGGATATTGTTGGAATGTCTTTACTCCAACAATTTTTTGCCTCACTAGGACCTCTAATCTAATGATGTCTTTTCTTTTTCCTCTGTTATCTCCCTCATTTTTTTTTTATCATTACCCAATTTAGATTTCACGGTCCTTCATTATCCTCACTTTCTCCGATAAAAATCAAAATCCCAACTTCCCTCGTAAGTATCATCTAATTTCCTTGCTATTTAATTTACAGGAAAAGCAAGAGTCACCAAAGATAACTTCCCCATCCTTCCACCATCTTGTCAAGGTCAGCAATGATCTCTCACATTTGTGAAATCCAAATGTGAGTACCTATTTTTCTTATGGCTCCACCTCCTAATCATGTCTTCCTTCCTGAAATACATTTTTCATCTGGCCTCCAGAACACCTATCTGCCTGTCTGTTTCTGTCTCTCTCTGGGCTCCTACTTCCTCATTGGCAGCAATGTCTCAGTATCTTTTTGAATTCTCATCTTTTCCAGACTTCTTCTCTTGTGTATCTGCAAACACTCACCATGTGATTTTATCCAGTCCCATGGCTTTAAATACAACCTTTTCCCTGGGCCCTAGACTCTATTTTCAACTGTTAACTTGACATCTGCACTTATAATCCAACATAAATTTTATGTTTAACATATTCTAAAGTCTTGACCTAATTGTAACCCAAAACATGCTCTTTCCCCAATATTATTAATCTAGTCTCTTGTCTATACTACTGGAAGTCTTCTTAGCAAGCTCTCTACTTTTACTATCACCCTACTATAGTCAACTGGAATGATATTTTTAAAATGTCCGTCAGAACATATCACTGCTCCTCCCAAAATCTTCCAGTGACTTCCATACCATTCAGAATCAAAGTCAACGTCTGACATGATTTACCCCCCTGCTGTGCTTTCCTAATACTAATACTCAGTTCCCTCTTAGACTTTTTTCCTGTCACTCTCACCCTTAGTCATGACTTTCCAAACAGACCGATCCTCCTACCCTAAGCAAACTACTACTTCTCAATCTTTGCATTTATTTTATTCCCTCTACCTACAATATTCTTTCCCCAAACATTATCCTGGATCTCTCCCTCTTTTCATTCAGGTTGCAATACCACATAATCAGAGAGGTCCACCTCAGCTATACTATGTAAATTAGAATTCCAAGACTCCCATTTCTACTCTTTAACTTCACCTTAGGTCTCGTCACTCCTAAACTCTTTACTCTGCTTTATATTATCCTGATAATGCTAGCACTATATTTATTTATTGAATTCCCAATCTCCCCCCAATTTAACTTAATGTAAGCTCCATGACAGCAGGACATTTTTTCATTCATTGACCTATATCCTCAGAGCCAAAACCAGTGCCTGTATTGTAGTATGTTCTCAATAATACTGGATGTCAGATGAATAAATATCTTTTAGTTTTCCCATTTATAAAGTGGGAAATAATACTTGCTTGTTAAGAAGATTAAATACATTTATGTATGTTAAAACATTTAGCACCAATACTGGCACATGAGCTCTTGAAAAAAAGTAAAAAGAAAAATATGGCCAATAAGGACTAATTATTCCAATTTGTGACAAAAATGATTGACATTTCTAATTATTCATTTGAAAGTCTATATTGTAATTCTTAAAAAGAAAATTTTAATTACCTCTCATCTAATGACTTTTTCCCAATGAGTGTTTACATTTTTTAAAGTAAATATACAAATGAAACTAACAGAAAAGTTTAAATTATGAGTTAAATTCTCTCATTTAAAATAGCAAATATTTAGCATACTCTTGGTCCTTAAAATTATAAGGCATAAGAGGTCTTATACATTGTAAATTATTTAAATGTTATCTCTAAAAATCAAAGAATCAAAGACTCAAATATAAAGAGTTTAAGAAAAGTCTTTCCTTTATACAGATTGAATATCCCTTATCTGAGATACTTGGGACCAGAAGTGTTTAGAATTTTGGATTTTTTTCAGATTTTGGAATATTTGGATATACATAATGAGATATTTTGGGGATAAAAACAATGTTTAAACATGGAATTCATTTATGTTTCATATGTACCTTATATACATAGGCTGATGGTAATTTTATTGAATATTTTTAATAACTTTGCACCTGAAACAAAGTTTGTGTTAAGTACTTATGTGTGGAATTTTCCACTTGTGGCATGGGTGCTCAAAAAGTTTTAGATTTTGGAGCATTTCAAATTTTGGATTTTTGGGTTAGGGATGCTCAACCTATGTTAACACTGAGTAAGATATTTTGTAGATATATTTCACATTATTTTCCATATGTATATAAAATGAAATATTAAAGATTCTTGTTCTCATAGCCATAGAAAGGTCTTATTTTGTATGATTTTGTATAATCAATTCAATTCAAACCTGAGACAGTATGTTGAAAATATCTTTTAATCTGATGAAAGTTTCATATCCTCTCCAGAAATAAGTACATATACAAGGTTTTGCACAGAACTTAGGAAGTTCTCTAAATGGAAAACTTACATAAATGGAGGCTCAAAGGGGCCTCCCCTAGAGGATTATGGAACCTAGATTAAACATATGGTTAAAGAGAAAAGATATACAAGCATCTGTATAAAATACCATTTACTTAATCTGTAAAAAATACCTGTGGATATTCTTTCCATTACACTATTCTGATACAGTTTTTCTAGGATCACATAAAACTTTAGCTGTAGAACGATAAGAACTCATATCCCCTTGCTGTTTTTGACATTACCTGAATTACACAATAGCACCAAATTTTTCTAGTTGGTACAATTTTTAGACATAAATCATAAATTAAAACAGATCTACATTTCCATTAAGATGAACCATAAAGGAAAGTTTGTCACTATGTACATTGCAATGAGGATGTGCAGAAAAACCTCCTGAACTTGTAAAAAATTCATTGTCCAGGTGATTAAAGACTATACATAACATAACATAATTTTCTATTATTGTCATAAAGTAGAGTAAATTAGAACTCACAATGTGTCCAATTATACCTCCTTACTCCTGAAAGAGTATTTAAAGCATACTAATTAGATTAGCATGGAGCACATGTTTTTAGATGTGTCTCTACTATGCCCCAAGTCCCCAAAACAAATATAAATCAGGAAGACATTAAAAATACATTTGATGCCCTTAAGTTCACTGCAAAACTTCAGCAGTAGCTCAAATAAGTTTTGTTTTGTTTTCTCTTTTAAACAGTCCTAGAGCGACTCATTTTTACTCTAAGGGTCATTATAGCTTGTTAAAAAATTGTTCAGCAAAGCACATAGTTTCACACCTTTAAGCTCCTTTTCCTTTAAACAACCTCTTACATGTTTCATAAACACTATACTCAGAGACAACTAATCCTCAGGGAATAAATATTTAGGCTTTCAAGAAAAATGAAATTACCTAGCCAGCCTAGGTCCTAGCATTCACCTATTAAAATGAACTATAGCATTTTCTTTAAAATTTCTGATAAAGCAAGAAGCAACCTGGATTTTGAACTTATGACATTCATCTCTTTGAACACGGATGATCACATGCTGAATAGTAACAGCACTTGGAGCACAACAATTTACACTTCTCTTCCTCCCTAGAACTACATGTTGCTGGGCTGGCAGCTATGTGCTTTTTAATAATTATAATGTATTCATCATGTTGTGCTTTCAGATATAAATAATAAACTAAAATAGATCTACATTTCCATTATGATGAAACATAAATGAAAGTTTATCACTATGTACACTGCAATAAGGATGTACTTTAAAAAACTCCTGAACTTGGAAAAGATTCATTGTCTAGAAGATTAAAGTCTATTCATAACACTTTATAATACAAAATGAATTTAAGCAACTGATATAACATTGAAGGATTATGCTTCTTGCTATATAAAAAATTCATTCTAATCTATGAAAAAAATACCAAAACATCAATTAAAAAAATAAAAGCCAAGACTATAAGTAAACCGTCTCTTCCTCCACAAGTACAAAAGAATAAATGTTCAATGTTAAGAATTTAGAAAATATATACATGTGCAGAAAAAAAATTAATAAATTATAATTTAAGAACTACCAAAAAGTATTGTGACATATTTCCTAAAATTCATTTTGTATGTATTCTATAATTAATTGCAGAATTGAAATGCTATTGTTTTTATAATTTTATTATCATTTTCTATTCATGTTATGATCATTTTCTCATAGCACTAAACATTTCTTGAAAACATCCTATAGACATACAAAAATAAACAAATCCTGTAGAGAATATTTAAGTAGTATTATAAAGTAATATTCAAATGGCTTTCTATCAGACTTAGACCATAAGGGATTCCCTGTAGGGAGCACGGACACTTTGTCCTCTAAAACACTTACCCAGTCTTATAGAATTTTGTCCATTTATAACTATTCTTCTCAACTTTTGTCCTAGATTTAATTTTTTCTGAGTAAATGTCACACTACCTATGCTGAATTCTGTTATTTAAAAGTACTGTCTTTGGATATTTCCCTCTTTGTTAGTCTCAAAAATAAGTATTTCATAAATCAAATACAGACAGTGAATTACTAAGGTTTTCTTAATTAGATTATAAAAAAAGTCCTGTACAGTAAGTGCTCACTTAACGTCTCAATAGGTTGGTTCTTAAAAACTGTGACTTTAAGAGAGATGTACTATACAATGAAACCAATTTTAGCATAGGGTAATTGAGATAAACAAAGATATGCATGACAGGTCAGATACCAGCAAGCCCCAGGTAATCTACTGAAGCTCCCCTTCCCTTACCTTTCTCTCCAACCTAGTCTACATCTTCAGTTTCTTACAGAAACTACATTTGTTCCTTCCTCACAGTTTTACTTACGAATTTTACAGATCATTTGCTCTACTCCATGCTAGAGAAGAACCAGGCCTTCAAGATTTGTTGTGAGGTTCACTTCCTCCATTAACCCTTCCCTGAACATAGAGCTTTTATTGTACTTGTTATACGTTTTGGTGCTTGCTTGTATTCAAATGATCATTTTTTTTTTAGACTCTTCTAATTGTCTGATGTACATAAATTCTACCTCTCTTACAAGCTTGTAAACTACTGGAAGGCAATTATAAAATACCCCATGTGCAAAACACTGAGATGTAGTCTAGTAAGAACTTAATACATACTACTTCATCTGAATTTTTCTTCCTAAACCATCAATGCAAGTTATTGCTGCAAATGCTACTGCAATGTGAAATGTGACATTATTCATGTGACAAGATGTAGAAACGGAAAGATTTTGAAATAGTTTATTTACTAAAACGTAAACAATGTAAACAGTCAAAATGCTTGCAATAAAATTTATTCATGTCTCTACACTTCAAAGGTGAAGTTACATAAATAAAATAACTAACAAGCAAATCAGTAGTAAGAGTTTCATACTTTTGTGCAAGTTCATCACAGGAATTGGATAATTCTTGTCATACCCAACTAAATCAGAGTTGAGGTGCTTGGGAGGAAAAGCACTCAGGGTATATAATTTTATTCTAGAAATGTAATTCTCTGCAAGTCCAGCGGCTGAAATTACCTGTTGTAACTTTAGACTAGTTTTATCTATTGCTGTGAGGTAACTTGCTGCAATTCTAGGACTAATTTTGCCCACTGCCATTGCCCACCAATTGGAGCTTGCCAGCTCCTCAACACTGTGCTAATTCCAATGAACTGCCTCTCAAAACCACACATAACATTCCTCTTTTTTATAAAACCCCCAACCTTCTTTTTGTTCTCCATACATACCGAAGACCACCTGCTCTGCATGTATGCCCTGAATTGTAATTCTTTCTTCCCAAGTAAAATAGTAACTTTACAGATTCATCTCTATATTTTCATTTTGATTTTGACACTTTTTAAAATTCAGGATATTATGGGGGTACAAATATTTTGGTTACATGAAATGAGTTTGCAAATAATTGATTTTGACACTTTTAATAGCCACTCTCATGGTATAAGAGTAAACAGTATATATTTAAAAATTAAAATACAAAAATACTTATTGCAATCATATAGGATTTAGTATTAACAAGATAAAAAGAATAGACTCCAAACAATAGGTGTTGGATAATGCCATAAAAGTATGCCTAGTTCTTAGCAAATCTCCAAATCTATGATTATTAAATACTATGCAAACTTTTTTCTACTCAATCATATTTCTAACCATTTATTTATTTCCTGAGCATATCTCACATCACAATTTTTCTATTCCCATTTTGATGTTATTTTCTCTGTTAGTTAATGAAAAATATTCAAGAAATAGCAAGCTGGTTTCATTTTGAGAGAGTAAGAGCCACAAAAACATTGATTCTCAATGCCAGCTAGACATACTCACTAGCCGAGTGATTCTCTTTAGGTACTAGTTTCATAGTGAACCTAACTCAAATTCTTTCACTAAAAATACTAAGCATTTTCTGCATCACAAATGGTTGAAACCATGAATCTTAAAACAATAAATGTCTAGAATCTACAGTATTCACTATATTGTTATGCAGAGAAGGCTACTATCATTATAAAAGACCCAATTATTTTAAATACAAGTCCTTTGCCTACAAGTAAATAAAAATGCTATCTAAAGCTTTGTTTCCCAAGAGCCAGTAAGGAAAATGAAAAAGTACAACCTTATAGTAAGCACCCACAGTGGCGGGGGGGTGGGTGGCATTTAATTTATTCATTGTCCTACCATTTGATGATTCAAAACTTTAAAACCGAGACCGGGCAAGGAAGAGAAGACAAGACCAGAGGAGGAAGAGGAGATCAGACCAGATGAGACTAGATAAGGAAGAGGAGACCAGACCAGGAAAAGGAGATGAGACCGGAGGAGGTGACGAGACAGTACGAGGAAGAGGAGATGAGACCAGAAAAGGAAAAGCAGACCAGATGGGACAAGAGGAGACCGGACCAGACAAGTAGAGGAGACCAGACTGGCCAGAGGAGTCTGGATGAGGAAGAGGAGATCAGACTGGACCAGACCAGACAAGGAAGATGAGACCAGACCGAATGAGGAAGAGGAGACCAGACCAGACAAGGAAGAGAAGATGAAAGCAGAAGAGGAGACCAGACAGGATGAGGAAGAGAGTGCTAAGTTCTTAATATGCAATATCTCATTCAGACCTCATGAACTATCCTATATGATAGGTACTGTTCTTTACCTTGTTTACAGATTAGGAAACTAAGGCTTAGAGAAGTTATATAATCTGCCCAAGTTAACACCTTAACTCATGAAACTGAGAATCAAAACCAGGCCTGACTCCACAGTCTGCTCTTAGCCATTATGCAAGTCAGATACCCTTTTTTCTGCTTATATGGTTGTTCCCACAGCTTCCTCTAAAGGTGTCCTCAGCAACCACCCCCCCCTGCTTGGGGCTGAGCCACAGCTGCTTTCTTGGTGATTTCCAACCCCAGATTTTATTTTTACTGTGGATGAGGAGAGGGGCACAGTTCTGGGCTGGAGAACAAAAATTGGGCTTCTTGTGCTGGTCCGTCTCTGGACACAGAGGGTAAACTCTCAACAGGCATCTCTTTCACTAGGTCTCACTTGCCCCATCAGTAACATGGGAAGAATAATCCTACTCCTGGTACCTGCCAAAATTACTCTTTTTTGAGATCATATATGGAAGAAATCTGCATAAGGGATTAGCACTTATTAGACTATGTATAGATCTAGCCCCCAACCAAAGTTCCAGACTTATTTCCTAAAAATTCCCAGAAAATTTGAAAAACCTCCAAAGGATCCTCATCTCCTTTCCTTTGTTCATGCCTTTCCATGTATCTGAAAGAACTCCTCATCTTCACCTACCATAATCCTACCTATCCAAAAGGCCTAGTTCATAGACTTCCTCCTAGAAGGTATTTGTGGACAGCTGTCCTTGAAGTGATCCATTTCTCCTACGTAATCTTTGGTTGTAAGCACTTAAGACAGGCATCATTCCTAGCCTTGCCATATAATTAATTGCATACAGGACATCTCCTCTATGGAGGACATGTGTTGGTTTTTCTTGCCTAATATCTTCTACCCCTCTTAGTAACAGCAACTTGATTTTCCTCTGGTGAACAACCTTCCCTCACTTTTAATCTGTATGATTTGGGTGGAGTCAATCCCACTTCCAAATCCAGAGGTAGGCATGTGACGTAAGCCTACTCAGAGTTACTATAATGGGTTCAGCAAAGGACAGGTGACTCAATTAAAAGCATTGAGAATTACTCCTAGGACTTTTGCTAAGACCATTTGCATAAAAAGCTCTAGTTTTGCTACAATGGGATATAAACATGGAGCTGTGAGGAGCTTTCACTTAGAAAAAAAAACTCCTGAGGATGAAGCCACCCAGGAGCAGGTTATCGAAAGAGACCTAATCTGGAGGATAACATTGTTGGAAACCCTTGGATATCAGAGTCAGCTATTCCTGAAACTATTAATAGAAGTAACCTGCCTAGAACAAATAAATTCTGTCACCTGCCTACATCCTTTTTTTCCTTTTAAGCTAGTTTGTATTGGGTTTCTATGATGTAGAATTGAAAGATAGGAACACAGACTCAATTTGTTTATGAATGAACTTTAAGGGGCCAAAGGCCTGATCTTTTTAACTTTACATCTCTTAGTAGGGTACCTGGTAAGACAGGGTCCTCAAGGTTTGATGATTGATTCGTTCAATCTCACTTTCTCTGAGCACCTACAATGAGCTGAACTAAGCACTGGAACCACAAGGAATAATTAGACATAGTCCTTGCCCTCAAGGAGTTCTGAATTTAGTACAAGGAGGAGGTATGAAACTGAACACTTTATAATATAACTTGGGCTATAATAAAAATCTGAGCAAATTTTTGTGAGATTCCAGAGGGTTGGAGGTTTGGGGAGATGGGATGTGGGAAGCTTTCTCAGAGAAGGTGACATCTGAATCCAGTTCTTAAGGAACAAATAGAAGTTCCTAGGCAGAGAAGTGAGCGTGGAGAAAAGATGTCCCAGGGATGAGGTATTCCAGGTGGAGAGAACAAGATTATATATTAATAATTATAAAATTAGTAATAATAATAAACTTTCAAAACCTACTGGCCTATCTCTAAAAGTCAAAGGTGTTTATCACTATCTTACACCCATGCTTTAGTATGCATAGTTCTAACTTTACTTTCCCCCTCCATCCCCCACCCACGCCCATGGAAAAGCTCCCTTCCTTTCAATTAGTACCAGCTCCTTGAGAGCAAATTGTTCAGTTTCTTTATTCAAGTCTACCATTCTATGCTTTAACAGCAACATATGCTTGCGAAATACTAACTGGAAAAAAATAGCTATTTAACCTTGTTTATGGTAGATTTAAAAAATGAGAAACTTGGTGGAAGTTACTGAAGAAACTATGTTGCCCAAGTTAAATATCACTTAAAATACTAATAATATTTACTTCATACAGAGATTTTTCTGTTTTGTTCATTCATGCATCTTCAGTGCCTGATACATCATAAGCACTCAAATATTTGCTGAATGAATAACTTGTTGTAATTAACATGGTATATCCTAACCCTGTGATTTATATTGAAAACACCATGTACTATAAGTGTTTATTTAATATTTAATTAAAATTCCATTGGGTAAAAATCTTTACACCTTTTCTTGACCTCAATGAATTTACTATTATCCATGGTAATAGGATATAGGAATAGTTTTGTGATCTTAAATTTATAAAAACTACCTTTCACATTTTTTAAACTTCTCCTCATTCATTCTTTAGTGAAGACTGGCTGATTCACAGTAAAAAAACTTAAAAGTCAGTTGTAAAGACACCACTGGAGAAATATGCAACCCATATTGCATATGGTGATTCAGTAAAGGTGATTCAGCTAATCACCATCAGATGAAATATTTTTTAAATCTTTTAATCCGATTCTGTTGAAGTTATATAGGAAAACTTTTATCTGTCTTATGATGCGCCAACTACCAGAGGATGTGAAATAATATATTCCAAGTGGGGCATGGTAGCTCTCACCTGAAATTCCAGATACTGCGGAGGCTGGGGCAGGAGGATCTCTTGAGACCAGGAGTTCAAGACCAGCCTGGGCAACACAGCAAAGCCTTCATCTCTAAAAAAAATTTGTTTTTAGTTGCTGGGCATGGTGGTACATGCCTGTAGTCCCAGATACTCTATAGCAGGGCTCTGCAACCTATGGTGAGTTGTATAACGATTTCATTATATATTACAATGTAATAATAATAGAAATAAAGTACATAATAAATGTAATGGGCTTGAATCATCCAAAAACATACCCCCTCTCCCTGATTTATGGAAAAATTATCTTCCATGAAAATGGTCCCTGGTGCCAAAAAGGTTGGAGACTCCTGTTCTAGAAGCTGAGGTGGGAGGATCACTTGAGCTCAGGAGTTTGAGGTTGCAGTGAGCTATGATCATGCCACTGCAATCCAGCCTGGGCAATAGAGCAAGACCCTGTCTTAAAATAACAATAATAATAAATAAAAATAAATGTGTTCTTGCACTGGAGAATTCATAGAAGATGTGTGTGCACAAAGCAGTTAGAAAACAAGACAAAGCAGCATAGACTTATGAAATTGTGAGCTAAAAACTATAAAACTGGTGGAAAATGGCGGAATAGGAGTGCCCTCCTGGCTCTCTGCTCTCAGAGTCGGAGGCGAAATAGGCAGACCACTGCACCCGAGTGAACTCCACTTCTACAGGACCACCTCTGCAGATCTACAGAGAACCAGCGTGGGACA
>CAUYRT010054743.1:0-93409 GCA_963574885.1 Lepilemur ruficaudatus
AGAGGTTGTCCAAAGAAAGAAAGGGCTGACTGGAAGGCAAAAGATTCTGAAAGAAAGGAAAGGAAGGAAAGAAGGAAGGAAGGAAGGAAGGAAGGAAGGAAGGAAGGAAGGAAGGAAGGGAGGGAGGGAGGGAGGGAGGGAGGGAGGAAGGGAGGGAGGGAGGAAGGAAAAGAGAAGGAGGCTGGGACAAAAAGGTGTTTGGACACTTAACATTTTTTTCATATTCATTACATTGATATGCACATCTTGTAAGGAAAGAGGTATGTCTTGTTATCAGCCACATGGAAAAATGGGGGAATAATGACATTATCTTTAATCTGTTTAGCACATTTCTTTTCAGAGTGTCAGAAAAGACTGCAGTCAAACAAAACAGACTCAGAAGAGAGGACCTAAAAGAAAACCATGCCAGCTCAAAGTCTCCGATTCTTCTAAAGGAAATGCAGTGTGATGTGAGTTCTTGGTGCTGCCCCCTACACAGGGGGAGCTGCTGCTACCTCAACCCAGAGTGTGGGCAACTCTGGCCACCAGAATCCAACACGCACTGCCAGATATAGACCCTGAGTGTCAGCAAGAACAGAAGATGGGATTTGAAATTTCTTTCTCCTAGTTTGCTTCACTTACAAAAACCCAAATGAATTTGGGGTGGGGGGGACAGGGAGAGGGAAAAAGAAAGTTTGCAAAATAAAATTAACTTTTTCTTCCTCCTAAAAGGAACAATATCCAACCTTCAAAAATTGCTCAGGGGGCTAAATCCTACATTCCTTGGCCAATCTCAAATACCTCAACTGCCTCTGTGAATATTCTAGAAAGAATCAGATTTACACCTCAAGAAATACTGTGCAAGTCCTGTTAATTTCAGATATGGGGAAAAAATTAAAAATACTAATTTTAAAAGACTTCCCTCTACAAATCTAACACCAATAGTTTCCTTTCTACTGTTTCTTTGCCTTCCATTCATTACCCTTGTTCAGCAAACCTGCTCAATCATCAACATTGGGCCCCTCTCCTGCAGGTGTGGTGGTGGCGCCCTCTGCCCCTCCCCTCACGTGACTGCTGGTAGACATTGCTTTGTTCATTAATTGTCCTTTGACTTGTCACCTCCTCCTCATACCACCACTCCCCCACTACTGCCCAAACTAGGGGCTTCTTGAGGACAGATGCTATATCCCCACCCCCGCCTTTAGCGCCACAACTATTCAATGAACGGGAGTGGGGAGGAGGCTCTCGGAGTTGAAGCTTCTGATTCTCCTCTCCTGACTTTTCCTTCCCCTCACCTCGTCTTTCTACCTTCTTTCTCCATTTTTTCTTCCTTCTCCTGTTTTTCCTAACCCTTGCAAACATTTGCTCATCCTGCAGCGGTTTACTGCCGTCAGCCGCACGGCCAGGACGCGTGCTGGGCGCTGGGGCCGCCAAGGTGAGTAAGGCGAAGCTTCCCCCCCGCAGAAGTTCACGGTCTCGTGGGGGAGACGGACGGGAAATATGCCATTTAACATTACATTGTTTGTGTTGTACTGTGATGAGCACCGAGGCGTGCCAACTCAGCGGAGGGTGGAGGTGTGACGACTTGTGCCTGCGGTTCGGAGGAGGTGACACGCCCCAAGGAGGAGTTAGCTTGGGAGCCTGGGAGGTGAAGCAGAGCAAGCTGCACTTACGAGATGCCAGGGTGTGGAGTGCATGGCTTGTCTTTGGAAGGGAAAGCCATTCTGGGGCAGGGGTAGAGGCGGGAGGCAGGAGCAGGAGCGAAGTTTGAAAGGGGACCTGAGCCAGACCGCAGAGGTTCCGGCAGCACGTGCCAAGGGGTCCGCTTTTATCCCAGAGAGGGCGGATGCATTGAAGACGTTTTAGTGGGGGACCAGCCGTGTTTCCGAAACACTGGCAGTGGTGTGAGGAACGGATGTGAGTGAGATGAGAGTAAAAGCCTAGAGCCGCGCCTGGTTGCTTGGGTGTAAGTCCCTTCTCTCCTCCCTCTCCTCCGTGGGCGTCCGCCGGCCAGCGTTCCTGAATCCCTGCCTTCTTTCTTTCTTTCCTTTCTCTTTGGTCCAGTTCCCACCTTTCTCTTTACCCTTCAAAATGAACTCAACCGATCTTCCAAAGAATATTTTAACCATCAATCTTGGAAATTTGGTAATAGTCAGTAAAGAGGCACAGTCTCAAGGTTGTACCGCAGTTCCAATAGGAGCCTCACTACTGCTCTCCAGCTGTCCTGGGCAGAGGCCAAAGGCAGGAAGGATTTAGGTTAGAGACTAGGAAGACAGTTGAAGGAGCATCCTGGGCCACTTTTCCCCAAAGGCTGTGGCACTGTAGATCTAGATGCTGAGGGGGGCTCTCCCTGTCCCCCAACACCAGGTCCCCATGGGCTCCTAAGTCACCTGGGCTGGAGCCAGAGCCCTCACCCACGCAGAGCACCTGCCCTTGGCCCTGCGGACCCCAAGCAGCAAGTGCTCTGCTCACTGGCCCACCTTAGTCACAGAAGCAAGGTGTCCTCTGCCCCCACCCCCTCACTGCCCCCCCTGCCCACTGCCTGACAGTCAGGCAGCAAGAAATGAAGCGCCATTCTCTGGCAGGGCACCCACTGCCACGACTTCTAGGAGGGCCTGGACAGCAACACTCCCCTGAGGTCCATTAACACAGGGAGAATCTAAGTAAAACCTGGGCCACTGCACCCTCCCCACCACTCCCCAGGAACAAATTGTCGGGGCTTCTCAGTCCTTCAGGCTCAGGAGGGCCCCAGTTGCCTATAAATCCCCTTCTCTCCTCACCCTCACTTGCGCGTCAGCACACACCCTTCACTAAGTCCTGAGTATGCGAGGTCCGGGGCCTTACCTCCTTTGGCTTTGCACCACCCTCCACTGCAGGTTTATGGCACAACATCCAGCCCTTGGTGGCTGTTAAGAGTTGAGCTATGTCCCCCTAATATCCTATCTTGAAGTCCTAACCCCCAAGACCTCAAAATGTAACTGTATTTGGAGACAGGGTTTATATAGGCCTTTACATTTTAGCAGAAGTTAAAATGAGCTCATTAGGGTGGGCCCTAATCCAATATGACTGATGTCCAAAGGGGAAATTTGGAGGCAGACATGCGCACAGGAAGAATGCCACGTGAAGATGAAGGCAGAGAGAGGGGTGATGCTTCTCCAAGCCAAGGAATAGATGCAAAACTTGTCAGCAAACCCCCAGAAGCTAGGAGAGGGCGTGGAACAGGTTCTCCCTCACAGCCCTCAGAAGGAACCAACCCTACCGACACCTTGCTCCAGAACTGAACTGTGAGACAATAAATTTCTGTTGTTTATACTTCTTCGTTTGTGGTACTTTGTTACGGCAGCCCTAGCAGACTAGTACAGCAGCCATTTGTCTAATAGATTATTTAATCAGAAGGTTCTTAAAGGAGAAGGGCTGATGTTCTCATGGGTGAAAGATTGCCCACCTCGCCAGCTGTGCTGCTATCAACGCAATTTGACAGCGTGTTAGACAGACTGCAAGATCTGGTCTCTTCTCCTCATTCAGATGAATGGTCTAGATAGGCTCTGCAAGGGTACAACCATGAGCCAGCTGTTTGGAAAGAAGGGAGGGGGTAGGAAACCCAGAAGGGGTCTGCTGAACTGGCTTGAGGAATTTAAAGTGGTGGCTAGGTCAGGGCCAGTCTAAGAAATAATTCCACAGGCCCAAAGATACTAAATTTCTTTCTTCAGGTTCTATAAACAATTCTTTCCCATTTCCTGTCAAGTACTTTGGCCTCAGTTTCCCTAGGTTTTTGTAAAACAGACTAATAACAGCTCAGCAGTCCCCAAAAGGACTTTGAGATTTTCATATAAGCTCTATATCTGGGAAGAGTTATCATGGTTTTTACTAATTATTTCCAGTGTTAATGGTTTTTCATAAAAATATCATGAGCAAAATCCTACATAATGCTGTATCTACAAATGCCTTCCCAATATGCTGTGTGAGCATGAACAGTTTCTGTTCTTCACGGAAGTTCCTTACAAACATTAAATGAGCACATGATGTCTTGAAAAAGAACAGCGAGTCAGAATCACATACATACAGAAACAAAAAATTGGTCTTTTGCTACTGGAACAATGATTCTTCTTGAGCATGGCTTTTCTCTCCAAAATCTCCCTCTTCTCACCTTCCTGCTCTCCAAAGAAACAGCCAAGTCTCTTGGACACACCATTTTCCTACCCATTCTTTCCACTTATCCTCTGCGAGCTCCCCTGTCACCCAACCACTCAGCGAGGCCCCCTTTCTCCATCCCGCCCCAGCGGGAAGCTCTGCTCCGCAGCCCCAGCTCTCTCCCTCTGAGCTGCCGATACACCACAGCTCTTCAAATCTCACCTTAAAAGCCTCCCCTGGGTTTTATCTTGCCGGTAGCTCTCAGTGCAAAATGTTTTGGGACATTTTGTATTAAGAGTGTTATTGGCACTAATGGTACACACCAATCAATTGTGTTAAATCTTCATGACTTCGGGTAATTTGTCTGGGAAAATGACATTCTCCATTTCCCCCTAGGATTTTGAATTTCTCTGTACGTTCTTTATTCCCCCCTCGGTGCTGTTTTGAACAAACAACAAAAATTACATAAACTGTCGAATATCCTTTTCTTCCATTTTCCCTTTATTGCACCTCTGCATTGAGTGAATTGGCACAATCTCCTGAACACAGTTGTGTTTACTTCTGGGCACACTGTATAATTTAACTTTCTGCAATATAAAATAAGTCAGCGGCGATATTTTTACTGGTCCTGACAATGTCCAAAGTTGTCTCTCACTGTTTTTATTTAAAGGAACTAGACACAAACCTGGCCGCTTTAACCACAGCCTCTGGGAGGGCTACAGCTGAGAAAATCCGCTGTCAGGAAGAAGTGAATAGAACTAACAAGACTATTGAGCTGGCCAACAGATTAGTGAAAGGTCTGGAGGTGAGGTCCTACAGGGCGGACTAATGAAGCAGGCTGCAGAAAGCATTCCTTTGTTACACACTACTGATCTGGCAATAACAGCAGCACTTAGCAAAGAGCCTGATGAGCTGAAAAAATTATGTCATTATCATTCATTTTTTTCATAATAGAAACATGTTTTTGACCTTTACATTTTCTTACATTTTACCGTGCTGCGGCCTTGTATTAACTGTAAGATTACCTAGTGACTAGCATATTCTCGCAGCCCTCCAGGAAAGGGAACTGTCGCTCTTTCTTGAGTATTGACAAATAAAGTTGATGTGACAAAAAAAAAGCAAAGACTTTATTTGGAACAATTAGACAATGCTAATGATAGAGCCCTAGGTTGGTTTACCACGAAGCGCAATGCAATTTGTCCGACTTAGTTAAGGAATATGATAATGCCCTAATTATCTGTCTAAGATGTGCCCTGGATATTACAGACGAGACAAAGAATAAAGAGTGGCAAACCATGAATTATCCAAAATAATCCATATTGTTAAAGGTTGGCTCCTGAGAAAGTCTGGTCACTGGCAGCTTTCGCATTTGCCATTCATCTATTGTTAATTTAATCTTTTGTATATATTCAAATTTTTTCCCCTGGGTTAACATTTGTTGGGAGAATGTCTCTTCTTGTTCCCTGCCATTGTAGGAGGCATGTTTTTTTGGCTTTTTTTTTTTTTTTTTTTTTTGCAACCAGCAGATTTCCATGCCTTTCTTTTATTTTGGTAACTGGACATGCAGTGGGCCAAGAAAGCATCAAGCCACTGTTAATTAAACAGATTTATCCAACTGGATATTGTTAGGAGAATTCAAAATATAAATTGATGAAGGCTTGTTTAGTGCCATTTATTTGAAGTAAAAACTGAAAGGATTTACCGGCTGAGAAGAAAAAGTCTCAATGTCTCAGATGAAAGCTGGAAAATCTAATGAATTTAAATGTATCCCACCAGGGTGGACATATTTCTTCTCGCTGTGAGACACTGATGTCTCTCAAATTAATGGAAGTAAATTACTATCTTAATCTGACAAATCTATCACTGTTTTATCAGATCAGTTTGCCAGCTCCCAAGATCGGGGGAAATAGCAGAGGAGTAGCAACGGATTGCTTTCAAAAGAGTAGTGGGAACCCGATGCTCTGAAAGACTGTCCACACCCAAGGTTTGCTGTCTTCGTTTCACTCCTTTTGCCGGAGCTCTTTATGTAAAAAAATACCTGTAGGAACAAGCTCTAGGCAATCACCACGCTCTAATCCCGGAGAGGGTTGGATCTCGTCCCACATTTTCAGTCTGTTGCTCTGCCCTTGCTGACATAATGAATCTGTGGTCTCCAGAGAACATTCTAGCAGGATTGTGAACACAGGACGCCTGTGGGGAGACGGGCCTCTCCTCAGCGGCTTTGCCTGTGTGCACGGGCGTGCGGCCTGTTGAGAGACCACATTGCCAGAACTAACCGGTCAGCAAGCAAATTCCACCTCCCCCCGGTGGAAATGCTCAGTGTGTCTACTCCACACCTTCTTTGTCGAAATACTTGTGCCGTTTGTTTTGAGGCATTCTGTAACAAATGAAAGGCTTGGAGGCTCTGTCGCGGTTCGAAAGTGAATGCGATTCTGTACTGGCTTCCGTGATGACAGGAGCCAACCACAGAAGTGTCACAGAAACACTGCAGTCTCTGCTTCTCTGGCAAATTGGGCAATTAAGGCTTATTTCCTGCAAGTATGTCTTTCTTAAGTTGTGTGTTCCTAGTACTTAAAAATGTTTTGATATTTAGCCCATTAAATATTGCCATCCTGAGAATGGAGTTTGCTTAAAAATGTTTCTTTTCCCTTCTTTTGCCTCTGTTCTATTAATGCACTCTTTCATATTTTCTTTCCTTCTGGTTTTCCTTCTTTTCTTTAATAGTTTCCTTCCTATTTCTTTTTTTTTTTTTAATGTTCCTCCCTTTTTGTTCTCTCTCTTTCCTCTTGCCCTCTTTCCTTCCCCCCTTCCCTTCCTCTCTCCCCCATCCCGTCCTCATTTCATACCACTTTTCTGTATAGCAATTTTTTCCACTGCATGTTTGGGGGAGTGAAGAGTAAATCTAATTATTACCAATTTTTTAAAAAGACCCTTTTGAAGTGAACTATTAAATTTTTGTCTCTTCCTTTGTAGAAAACAAAAAGGATGCATCCCAATAAATTCTGTGTTTACAGTTTGAAATTTATGTTTGGAATAATCAAGGTCTTCCTTTGTAAGTTCTGAGCGCTTCTCTCTCTTTGGTACTAATAGCCACTTCATTATCATTTTAAATAATTCTTTGGTATCACTCATTAAATGTTGTTGTAAGAATTGTTTTCTCCAAGGCTATTTCATTACCATCATGAAATTCATTTCATTAGCATGGTTTTAAAATGACTACACGTACAAAAATGAAATGCAGAAATTTTACTAAGACTTGTTGCTTTAAAATATACTGCTATATTTATAGAGGGAAATTTCAGAACATGCACAAAAATCTGCTAAGAATATGTGCAATCTTTGACCCAGGAATCCCATTGCCCAACTTTATCCTAAGGAATTAAGAACATGGCAAAGATTCACTACTAGAATATTTCTTACCTCACTGTTTATAATAGCTACAAATTTAAAATAACCTCAATGTCCTAAAACTGGATATTGGCTTAAAAAGTTATGGGGTCATCCATAACATGAAATATCATACACTCATTATAAATTATGTTGTAGAAGAATATTTTTATCATATAGGAAAATGTTCTTAGTATATTTTGAACAATGAGGGTTACAAAATGAGATATATGTTGTGATCTCAGTTTGGCAGTATATTCCTTCTCAGCTCCAAATCTACTTTCATTACCCAGTCTGCCTTAATGGGCTGGACCCTTTAAGCATGTTCCTTTTGTAGCTAAGATGAAGCCTAGCTTGTCAGTAGAGGGTGCAGGAGAGACACTGCAGGAAGAAGTTCATCTCCTTTGCTTCTTCTCTTGCTCCTATTGCGCCCCTGCCGGATGCCTCTGTCCCTGCCATGCATCCAGAGCACGCAGTCCCTCTGCAAGCACTCAGTCCGCTCCAGTTGGAGACCACCTTGCTGCAGCCCTCCTAACACAGGGACACCACCCACCCCAGGCGTCCACCTGTCCTGCCAGCAAGCTGACTATCAGTGCCCCACTGCCTCTGAGCACCACCCTACAGAGAGATGTTTCCTACTTGACCAGAAACCACGGACCAATCTGTCTTAGGCAACACAAAGAACTTCAGCATTCAGTGGAGCTGCAAACACCTCTGTCTTGGGGAGGAGGGCCTCCTTCGAAGCCGTCCTTAAGTATTCTTCCTCAGCCCTAGGGTATTCTTTAGTTTTCTTTTCACCTTTCTAGTAATGCCTATGTTATAGTTACTAGCGCTTTATGTTATGATACATTTTCCCTGTCCAAATTACTGTGTGGTTTCTGTCTCCTGATTGGACCCTGACTAATAAACATGTTTATATTAATGTATAGGAAGAAAGAAAAAAGACTGAAACAAAAAGTCAAAAGTTAACAGTGTTTAACTCTGGGTACGGTAATTATAGGTTGTTTGTATTTTGGCCTTGGTGATTTGCATACAGTATTTTCCAAAATATTTTGTAAAGAGTTTTCATTTCGTTTATTTATTTATTTTAGTAGTAGCAAATTGGCTTGTTGCAGTTTCAGCAGAAGTACCGCTAATACAAGAAGGAAGCTGTGTAGGCAGAATGGCCAGGAGGCGCCCCTACCCCAAGGTTCTCAGCCCTTGCTGTACACACTCCTTCTCCCAGTTATTCAATCAGACATAGCCATGAAAGGATTTTGCAGATGTAAATAAGGTCCCAAGCCAGGTACCCTTAAGATAGAAAGATTATCCCAGTGGGCCTGACCTAATTACGAGAGCCCTTTAAAAGTAGAGGGTCTTCTCTGGCTGGTTGCAGAAGAAGGTAAGGTCAGACGGGCAGCAGGAGGTGGTGGGATTCAACATGGAGACGTTCTCCACCTCTCACTTGGAAGATGAAGGAGCGAAGTTCTAGGAACACGGTGGGGGCAGCCTCCGGGAGGTGGGAGCAGCGCCCCCCACCCCACCGCCCCCGCCACCGACAGCCAGAAAGGAAACAGGGACCTCAGTCCTGCAGCCACAAGGAACTAATTTCTGTTAGCAACCGGAATGTCCCTGGAAGCCCAGAGCCTACAGATGAGAATAGAGAAACTAGAAAGCAAACAGATTGGCTCTGGCTGGATACCTCTTGTTTTTAAGAATTCAGCAACACAGACTAAAAGCCCTTTGAAGGGACCAGACTCCTTAGAACCAGGACTGCTAACTCTCACACGTCATCCCCATTGCATGGCCCTTTCCCATGCTACCAATACATACAGAGTGTTCTGGACTAGGGATTAACGCTCTAGATTACAGCCTATGGATTAATTATGGGATGTGCTGGCTTGCCTTTCTTTATTCATACTCCTTGAGGGTTTGGTTACAAAGAGTGACGTCACAGTGAGCAGAGACTGGGGAAATGACTACTACTTGTTATGCTTGGGTTACAGTTTTGAAATTGAATAATCTCTTACTCAGTAATAGGTCTGTGTTTTCTAACACTTTTTTACTCCTGTTTCCTGTACCTTGCCCCCTTTCTTTCTCATAGCCCTTTTTGCTCTCTTTTTCCTAATATAATAATCTCTCTAATTTGGTTAGTTTTTGCTTTTATTTTGGTTTTTAGGTGTGTGGTCATTTTTCCACTCTTCTTCTCCTTTTTGGTCAGTTGCATAAAGGTAGGAAATAAGATGTATAAATTTTATCAAAAACTTTAAGGGGTTTTTCCTATCAGCCTTCAAATCCTTAATAAAATTTTGAAATCTGATTCCAGATTCCTTTAAGATGATTTCTACCAGTTATGAGAGAAGGAGAAGCTAAGCTCTTAATAAGGGATAATGAATTTGGAAAGTCCTGAAGAGAAGGTTGTCACTTTGAACTTAGAGGATGTCTCCAAAGTAAAAATAAAAAATTGCTCCCCTGGGACAGGAGTCTCCAAGGAACTTCTACCAGCCCAATGGGCTTTCTCTGCCCTCCATGCAAATTGTTTTTATCCCAGTTTCCTGATAAGTATTAATCCTGGTCCACTAATTCTAAATGCTTCTACAAACAGGTATTTCTTTAGTTTCCTACAGCTGTGTCAAGTATAAGGCAAAATAACACTATTTCTGTCACCATAGTTGACTGGGAATTGAACTACAGAAGCAAAGAAATCACGGAGAAGCTCCGTGAGCTGATCAGGTTGCAGGGCAGGGTAGTGGGGCATCTTTCCTCTGCTGACAAGACTGACATTATATCTTTGAAAAGTCTTTATTGTTGTTTCAATCTGCACTCACCAAGAAGGAAAATGATTTCAAAATCGAGTTGAAAATTCAGCAAGGAGATGAGTTCCTCACCTGCCTTTCCCCTGCACAGGGCGATTTGCTTGGGAAGACTTTGCCGATGGAAAAGCTGGAAACAGCCCGACACGGTGGCACCAGCCAGAATGCAGGTCAGATCCACAGGAAATCCACCTGACGAGTGTCGTGAGTCGAACCGTGTCAACGACAATGTGTATGTTGAGGTAACCACCAGTTCCTCAGATGTGACTTCATGTGGAAATAGGGTCGTTGCAGATGTAGTTGGATGAGATGAGCTTACAGTGGCGTAGGGCAGGCCCCTGGTTCCATTTGCCTCGTGTGCTTGGACACAGACACACACACACGGAGAAGGCCATGTGAAGACTGGAGTCATGCTGCCACCAACAAGGGACTACCAGAAGCAAGGAGAAGCCTGAACAGACCCTTCCCTAGAGCCTCCAGAGGGAGGTTGGCCCTGCCGACACCTTGCATTCAGACTTCTGGCCTCTGGAACTGTGAGACAATAAATTCCTGTTGGTCTAAGCCACCCGGTTTGTGGCACTTTGTTCCAGCATTTTGTTTCCTAGGAAACTAACGCAACGCAGATAATGATTTTCCCTTCCTTGGTTTTAACTGAGTGCTCTTGGCAAGCAGTCCGCCTGCACGGCTCTTACACCCACTGTCAAAATGAAGGGAGGTTTAAAACAGGAGGAGCGGGCAGGGCCACACAGGGCCTTTTGATCCGAGACCAAACCAGAGGTCTCTGGACGATGCTGTCCAAACTGACCTCTGCAAAGTCCAGAAGTGGGGTTCCTCCCCACCCCCATCTCACTGTGGTGATGGAGCTGCTGCCCCCCGTTACGATCGGCTATTCTGCTGAAAGTGGATGAGGACAGCAAGGGACCGTAACAGTGGTTGGAGGAGATCATCAGTTCCTGCAAGCATGTGTGTGTGTGTGTGTGTGTGCATTTTTTCAGTCATGAAACTCCTCAGTGGAAAGTAAAGATTTCACATTTTCCAGTAAACAATATGAAAGAGCAAATACCTTAACACTGCTTTTCAAACTACCTTTCTCACAGTTACCTAAATATAGTTTCTGAGTGCTTTACTGTTCTTGTCCATTTGGGGGAAATCTATGTTATTTTTAGCAACCCTCCATTTTGAACATTACTATCAAACTAGCCAGATTTTATTTCCTGTCTGTGCCAAGGTCTTTTTGTGATGATATAATCAAATTAACTCACTTAAAAGTCTGCTGTGTATTTTATATATCTTTTCCTGACATTGAAACATGAGTGTATTATAATTGGTTGCAGTATTAACTTATTTAATTTATTCTGTAAACATGGAATTAAACTTGCTTAATCTTAGCATGCACTTTTATGCAAATATGTACAAAGTACATATAAATTTTGCCCCATTTTAACTACAGGAATACTACCCTTACTTTTTTTGTTTTTAAACAGGGTCTTTCTCTGTCACCCACTGGAGTGCAGTGGCATCATCATAGCTCACTGCAACCTTGAATTCCTGGGCTCAAGCTATCCTCCCACATCAGCCTCCTGAGTAGCTAGGACTACAGACACATGCCACCAGGCCTGGCTAGTTTGGTGATTTTTGTTTGTTTGTTTGTTTTGTTTGTTTGTTTGTTTGTAGAGACATGGTCTCCCAGTGTTGCTCAGGCTGGTCTCAAACTCCTGAATTCCTGGCCTCAAGGCAATCCTCCTGCTTCAGCCTCCCAAAATGCTGGGATTACAGGCATGAGCCACTGTGCCCGGCCACCACCCTTACATTTTAACATACAGTTTCTATATTTCAGAAGTAAGAGTCCCATCGGGAGGTACAGGTAGACATGCAGCTTGCCTCTTCCTCATTAACTCCAGATTTGAAGGTGGATACAAATCAGCTTCTATTATTATTCTGCCCTGGGGTTTGCATGGAACATTATAGTGCAAACTTCCAAAGCAAAGAGAGGGTGGGCCAGAGATAGAACAGGTCTTGTGCTTATTTTGAGACGTCAGGTTTCTAAGACTCCTGCCCTGCCTGAATGCATTTCGCCTCACCCCCTAGTTCTCTATATGAAGGAGTAACAATGCATGAAGTAAATTCAGCGATTTTTCATAGGGACAAAATGCAAAAGGGACTCTTGATATGGACAAAAGATAACAGCTCCTCATAAAGGAGGAAAAGAGGTTTTAGATGTATGATAGTCTCTAATACTTGGATGAAGAAAGAAGTTTAAAAAAATTTTTTTAACATGATTGTGCAGCTTCTTGCCAATTTCAGTGTCTTCTGGATTTTTCTTCCTTGAACATTCTGTTATTTCTGTAGGGCCACCCCAGTCTCTGCCCCAGGAACCTCTCCAAGGAGTCACAGAGTTATTTTATGTCCTTCAGTCTTCATCAGGAGCCTCCACAGGCTCAGGGACAACAGGAGAGAATTTGTGGACAAATTAGAGAAATGCCTTTCTCCACCGTAGCAAAAGCCATTCAAAGAGCATGCCCTTCTGGTAGTGGGCCACCAATATCACCTTTCCAGATGACAGTGCATTATTCTTTCAAAACCATCTCTGGGTAGAACACCCGAATTTATTTTATATATATATATGTATATATATATATATATGATCTGTGGAAAATGGAAGTAACCTTGCAAAACGTGAGGCATCATAGTTTGAATGCAAGATTCTTTTCTTGACTCAAACTTTGGCTGGAAATAATTTGATTGGGAAATTTTGTTTCCAGCTTGATTGAAGATTTGTCTGGAACCTATTGGCTACTCTCACCTATGTGTGATCTTACCTTGTCATTTGGGAATCTCTGAATATATAAAGGCCCCTAGAGACTCAAACAGTGGGTACTAACGAGTACATAAAAATCCAGAAAAATCCAGAGCTGTGTATTTCCTGGCTTTATGATTCATCAGGGCAGATTGAAATAGTTAATGCTCCCCTAAAAGAGAGCAATTTACTCTGGTCTCACAAGTAGGATCGGGGCCAATAAACTGTAACAAAGCGTAATATTCAGGACATACATGTAACTCCACTCAAGGATAATGTTCTGCACATAACTCATACAGTTAGTTCCAATCAATCCTCCTCCTGTGAACATACAGTGCTAATAGGTCTACTGTGGCCTTTAAATTTCCACCCACATTTCTGATGCATACGTTCACTAGAAAGCACAAATTATTAATCAGAGGAACCTCCTTTGTGCTTCTCTTATTTGTACCCAGAATCATCTGGAATACAAAACAGGAGGGATAAAATTCGGAAGTCAAATAATACATAGTTTGTCCTATAAAATTGAGAATAAAAAGTTTTTTTTAAAAAAAAAGGCAACATAAAACTTCTCCCTATATTTCTAGCACTCTGTTCAGGTTTCAACTTCATGGCTGCCTGTTGCTAGCATATCATGTGAAATTAGCTATCAGATGCTTGAAGGTGAAGAGCTGATTTTACAGCTCATTGAAGTTGTAAGGGATGCATTGCACTTAATTAAGATAGTTCTTTACATAGGGTTTAAAAATATTTGTAATGCTTCCCAGGCTATCAACAGGTGAAGTTAACCAAATAACTGGGGGGTGGGGGGGGTGGGGAATGTGCCTCCAGATAATAATGGACCAGCCAAAAATTTTACAGACTGTTTTCACACACACATGCAAACATTCTTCTGCTTAAAAAAAGTGATAGGATGGAAAGAAAAATGACATAGATAAGGAAGAGTAGTATTTTTAAACCACAGCAAGTGTTCAATTAAAGCTGATTTAAAATGCACCATCTAGCACTCTGGGAAGCCGAGGCGGGAGGATCACTTGAGCTCAGGAGTTTGAGACCAGCCTGAGCAAGAGCGAGACGCCGTCTCTACTAAAAAAGAAAAAGTAGCAGGGCTGAGGCGAGAGGACTAAGAGTCTTGAGTCCAGGAGTTGGAGATTGCAGTGAGCTATGATGACGCCACTGCGCCCAGAAGACAGAGCAAGACTCTGTCTCAAAATTAATTAATTAATTAATTAAATAAAATGCAGCATCAAACAGATTTAATCACAGGGACGAGATTACCAACTAGGAATGGAAGCTGCACAATCTAGAAGGTGAAATGTGGCTTTTGGAGTCCAATGACTTTCCGAGTCATCTGGACACCTCTCTGCCACTGGATGGCCTGCCACGTGTGTGCTTTGGGCCCCACGTCACCCAGCTGATTGTCTAGAACAACATGTCCCATATACCTCTTAGCTTTGACACTGAAGAATTCTGAGACTATACCGTAAGTGAAAACGTAAGTAAGGGAGTTTGCTATGACTCTCTCTATAATGTAAGGGAAAAAATAAGTGTCCGTCGTTTTAGAAAAGTTTGAGAGATGTCCTCCTTAATGGCAGAGAAATAATAATGATATCCAGAACTAAAGAGCTACACCTCTTATCTGAATTTCTTGGCACCAGATGTGTTTCAGAATTCAGAAATGTCAGGAATTTAGAATTGTAATTCAGAACATATGTCACATATTATATAATATCCCCTTTGGAGTCTGGGCAGCACTCCACAATCAAACATTTCCATTTCTACAGCTAAGTGTGTAAACATTTTTACCAAGTGGGATAAATAAAAATGATCAGTGGCCTCATATCAGGTCATATCATGTTTTGCTGCCAAGGGAGTTATGTAATAACTTCCAGTTTTAAGAATTTTTTTTTTAATTTTAGAATTGTGGCTAAGGGGTTGTGTACCTGTACTCCTCTTTTCACTGTAGCATCACACGCAAATTTCACAAGCATCTGTAAATGATGCACTAAGATTAGTAAAAAGCAGGCAATAACATCCCCATCTGGAACTTATGGATTAAATATGGAACTTAATATGGATTAATGTGGAACTTATGGATTAAAAGGTGAAATGATTCGACCCAAGATCTTACAGCTGGTTCTTGGCAAAGTGGGTACCAAGGGTTGGTTTACAGAGATAGTCAAATAGTGAGAAAGAAATATAAAACACCATTCTAACACTGTGGTCAAAGTCCAGCTCTTACAGGAAAAGATAATGACCTCATCACCTGGCCCATTAATACCTACCCTCATGGTCATCCAATTACCAGCCTTATAGTAAATTCCATGTATCATTTTACCTGTGCAGGAAATTTTGTTTAAAATATTTTTCTTGGCCGGGCACAGTGGCTCATACTTGTAATCCTAGCACTTCGGGAGGCCAAAGCAGAAGGATCACTTGAAGCCAGGAGTTTGAGAACAGGCTGGGCAACATAGAGAGACACACTTCTCTACAAAAAAAAATAAGAAAAATTAGTCAGGTGTGGTGGTGAGTGCCTATAGTCCCAGGTACTCAGGAGGCTGAGTCAGGAAGATTGCTTGGGCCCAGGAGTTCAAAGCTGCATTGAGCTACGAACATGCCACTGTTCTTACTCTAGCCTGGGCAACAGAGCAAGACCCTGTCACAAAAAAGAAAAAAATAAAAACCACACAGACATAAATTCTCTTAAAGGCACTAATTTCTTCAATTATCTTTTAGAAAGTGACAAAAAGTTTCTCTTTGCTTTTTTATAATTTGCAAGTAGAAGAGCATAGAAGGCAGATGTGTCTCTTATTTCTTGCTCTGAATGCCAGGTCCTACTTCAACTAGACCACAAAAAACTGAGAGGAAGGGAGAGAAGATATAACATGACAAGAATGTGAAAAAACCTAGGAGAATAAATATTCAAAGAACACTCCTTCCCACAGAGTGCAATGTGCAAGGGGAGGGGGGAGTAACTTTACAATGGAGAAACCTGGCCAAATGCTTCCCCAGCCATATGATCAAGGTCAAAGCTAACAGTGATAAGTCCGGTTGATGACATGTGTCTTCGATACGATGTGATGAGAATGGCACTTGACTTCTGCGGTCTTCACAACTCCCCCCAAAAAACCATAACCCCATTCTAATTATAGAAAGATTTTTTTTTTAATTGAGGACTATTCTACAACATACCTGAGCAGTACTTTTTACCACTATTAAGAACATCAAAAAACAAAGAAAGTCTGAGAAAATGTCATAGTCTAGAGGAGCTTAAGGAGACATGATGACTAAATGTAATATGGTGTCCTGGGTGAGATCCCGGAACAGAAAAAGGATTAAGTAAAAAGTAATGAAATCTTGGCCGGGTGCGGTGGCTCACGCCTGTAATCCTAGCACTCTGGGAGGCCAAGGCGGGCAGATCGCTCAAGATCGGGAGTTCGAAACCAGCCTGAGCAAGAGCAAGACCCGGTCTCTACTAAAAATAGAAAGAAATTAATTGGCCAGCTAAAAATACATATAGAAAAAATTAGCCGGGCATGGTGGCACATGCCTGTAGTCCCAGCCACTCGGGAGGCTGAGGCAGAAGGATCGCCGGAGCCTAGGAGTTTGAGGTTGCTGTGAGCTAGGCTGACGCCACAGCACTCTAGCCCAAGCAACACAGTGAGACTCTGTCTCAAAAAAAAAAAAAAGTAGTAAAATCTGAAGAAAGTATGAGCTTTAGTTAATAATCACGTATCTGCATTTATTCATTGGTTGTGACAACAGACCACACTAATGTAAGATGTTAACGGTAAGGGAAACTGATAGGGATATAGAGGAACGAGATGTCCATACTCTCTTTGCAATTATGTTGCAAATCTAAAACTATTCTGAAATCAAAAATTTATTTTAAAAATCACTCTTCATAATGTGCCAAATGTATGTAATTAAACAGTAAAATAGAAATATTTAGGGCATAAAATAGATTAATTTACACAAAATTATTCTTATGGTAGAGAATGTCCTTCATTGTCTGTAATTTATAAAACTGGACTTCTAGAAACAGTCATTCATTGTTATTTTTAGTTTTCTTATTTAAAAATCAGAAAAACGAGTCTGTAGAACTTGGGATTGTATAGGACTTTGATCATCTTTATATATCATGCTTGCAAGTGTAATTCATGTGGTAGAGGGAAGAGTTGGTGCCTCTGAACCCTCTGGTCTCTAAGGAAGTCTCTTGCCCACCAGGTGGCCCCATGCATCTGTAACTTCTGATGCTGAGGACATCACTGGTGAACTTGGCATCCCTGCTTTGAGCCCAGACAAAGAGTGTAAGGAGCCTCAGCATCACCCTGCCAAACTATAGCATCCAAAATCTAATGCAATTGAAGGCACCCCTCCAAAAACCACATTTAATTTACCTTTTAAAGAATATGTTTTAAGCTACAATGTCTTTAGCTCAAAATAAAGCTGTCAGAGGTAATCTCTAGCTATCTCCCTAAATACATCCTAAAACAGTAGATCCTTCGCCCTCAATAGAGGGTTTTGATTAGTCAGGCCCCAAATAGAGTTGTGTGTGGTTAGATTATGTCATTTGGGTTCTGTAAGGTCAGATGTCATAACCCCATGCTTTCTAAAGGGCTTGCTGTTTACTGGCTCATCAACTAATGCGGAAAGAGCCTGGCGCTTCTGAAGCAGTGTGTGCTCAGACCCTTAATCATTATGGACAGAAGGATTAGGCTTGTAAAGAAGACCAACAGCTCTTTGGTGGATTTGCAGCTGGGGGAACGTGGACGTCTTCCTTGTCTGGCACTGTGTGGACTTCTCTAAAATGCAGACAGGCCCTGGGCCCCTCCTCCTCCGAAGCTCCCCCCAGGAATATAATGGAGAACCTCAGGCCTTCCCCTTTCTCATGAGCAGTGGAGCTTGCAGCTGGAAAGCTCTTTGTGTGAACAGATTGCACTTCTTGTGTGCCCTGTCATGCCAATAAAGTCACTGAAGTGACGGTGGCAGGCTGGAAATGTATCGGCAACAATGAGGGGAATTGAGTCTCCTCCCCTTTGACTCTTTGAAAGGTTTGGATTTTCTGTGCCAAATGGGGAGTGTTCAGTCTCCTGTCTTAGTTGGGCAGCACTAGGGAAAAGCTAAAGAGATGACAACTTTGATAGAAGACTTTTTTGCCCAGAGGGAAGACTCCAAAGTAGAATCAGCCTCTCCTTTACCCACTACTCTTTGCTTCACAGCCCTTGAACCAGTGGCATGAGCAGCGCACACACAGACAGGGGCAAGGAGCTGCACTCCGTGGGGTAACAAATACTCCCAGCACCCCGTGTGCTGTGGAATCCCATCTATCCCCAAGGGCCTGCTGTCATAGCCTCTCTTCTATGAAGTCGGCATTTATCTCAATTCATCCTTTATTCTCTGGTTGAGAAATTCGTAACTCCTTCTGGGCATTTCTCCACTGCCAAGATCACCTTAGTACATCTTATCACATTGCTTTACAATTATTTGTTGCATTGTTTTCATTCTCTAGCAGTCTGGGAGTTCCTTATCATATGTGTCTGTCCATTCCTGGTGCCTGACTTGCACCTGGCACATGGCAGGTCCTCAATAAATATTTGTTAAATAGATGACTGAATGAGTAAATGAATGAGTACCAGGGGCAGCAATGGCAGGTAAAGTCCAGACATTATGAATTTTGTTCTTAGGGAAGGGCAGCTCCTCCCCTAGATGTGGAAAATGAGTTATGATTAGTCTAAGGCTGTAATCTTCCAATTACCCTTTACCAGTGATTGAACTAGAAGGGAGCATGCATCCATGTCTTGTCCATGAAACATAAGGGAAGCCTCTGGAAGGCTTCTGTGAAGGTTTTGGCTTTCCCCATAAGAACAGAAACATCTGATGTCCCTTCTCTACTTCTTGTCTTAAGCATATTTCTATTCTCGGTGCCTAGTTCAGTATCTGGCACATAGCAGGTACTCAGAAAATATTTGATGAAAGAAAAAATGAATCAATAAATGTGTACTGGGGACAACAATTGCAGGTAAAGCCCAGGCACTTGAATGTGGATGTGATGGCTGGTGCTGCAGGAGCCATATTGCCACTATGAAGGAAAGGCTGAGCATCCCAGGTATATATTGGATGGCTAAACCAACATCCAATATCTGTCCATCTGCAGACTTCTTGTTATGTGAGAAAAGCAAACCTCTATCTATTGATTTAAATCACCTTGGAGAGAGGGTGTCTTTCATTACTTGAAAGCAGAAGCATCCTAACCATCATATTCTTTTCATTGTTGCCTCCTTACTACCTACTGTGTTCAGCCACACCTCTCCAATGGGGGCATCTTCGCAGTCCCATGGGGTAAAAAAACTTGAGATTTCTCCAGACCTATAAATTTCTGCATTAAATCTTCTGGTGTGACCTAGTTGTTTACAAATATATCTGATGAATGTAAATTAAAAATTCTAATGCAATGTGTTATGTGCTATATTTGAGGTTTTAATAAAGTATTCTGTGAACACCAAAAATAAAAATGACTACTACTAATACAAGCAATCTTAAGTGTGCTGCATTCTCTATTTTCAACAACAGGAAAATACCCTTACCCCATCCCAACCCCCTTCCCCATCTCCTGCCACCTCCTGTTTCCTTCTTGAAAGGGAGGTTAAACTCCCTTGTTCTTACTAGGTCTCCATCACTGGCAAGTTTTGGAAATAAAACCACTTAGGAATGACCGTAAGTACAATAAAGTCTTTATTGTTCTATTTTCTCAGGATTAGTTTTATAAATTCAAGACAAAAAATTAATTCTTCTTCAAGTTGAACAAATCAAAATGTTTATGCGAATGGCTAATTTACTCTAGGAGAAATCTGTTCACTGACTTTCTTACAACATTTCTCTCTCTTTCTTTGCCATGATAACTCCTTAATCCCACCCCAAAACAAGGCTGTAGATGGAACTCTTCAACATTGTGACAGAAGAGATCAATAATCTGATTGATGAGTTATCCATTTGACTTTCAATTTTTCCCATTGTGGTCTCCTGAGACAAATACATCTCACTCAGCTTTTCTGGTAGGTGTCTTGTTTTCCCACATCTTAGTGTCAGGTTTCAGTCTGAAATATTGGTTCTTGGCACACTCATGGTTGAAGAATGACCAGACACACCAAAGTTAGGCAAGCACAAAGATGAGGCTTATTGAGGAGAGAAAGATAGAATTGTAAGGCAAGAGCAAGATACAGGGTTACAGAGTGTGATACACACGCCATAGATGATGACTGGTCCCATTATCGCAGCAAAGGAACTGCCAAAGGAAGGGCACAAAAAGGGGTTGGTTATGGTCTGCATCTTGTTTTATAGTGCTCGGATTAGGACCTCCTTCATGGTTCAGAGGTCACCATAGAACCACTCTGATTGGACAGTTGGGAGTTGCATTACTACACATGCGGGTTGTGCTAGGTCAATTTCTGGACTCCATGGTGCCTATGCTGCTTGGCCCGTGGGCTAGAGAGTCCTCTGCATTCTTTTGCAGCTGGCGTGCTAAGTTATGGTTGGCAGATTCGTAGGGCATTCCCTCCTCTCCAAGGTATGGCAGTCTCTTGGGAGACCAAGATGGGGAGCCTTCTTCCCAGGTGGAGCAATTGTACCAAAGCAACAGCACCCACTTTCATCCCTAGGAGACCTGGACTCCCTCACTATCTACCTAATGTTAAAATAAAATACTTGTGAATGAATGTGTGTACATTTTGGGAGCATGTGAATTAGAGTAAACTGAGACATTTCACTCCAAGTTTTTAATTAGTATATATAGGTTCTCTGCATTACTCCTTCATTCATATTTCTTGAAGATACGTCACTCCACAGGTCTCCAGGAGGTTAAAGTAAGGCATCTATGATTACAAACAGTACTTTGAAGGTGGGCATGGTTGCTCTTACCTGCAATCCAGCAACTTAGGATGCTGAGGTGGGAGGATTGCTTGTAGCCAGGACAACATACCAAAACTCTGTCTCTAAAAAACATAAAAATTAAAAAAATAGCACTTTGAGTAGCATATGCCTAATTGATATAGAGTTAACTTGAGCTGTATGACAAAACATTTACCTTTCACAGGGAAAGAAAGATAGCTTACGGCTACTATAGAAGATTCACTAACTAAAGAGGATGGATGATTGAGGAAATCCTGAAGCAAGTATTATATATTAACATTTATAATGTGACAATGTCTCTATTCTTATATTTTACATAAATGAATCATTCACTACCAATAAATTACTGTCTATGTTACTAGAAAGCGGTTATTACACGATTGTCACCTTATCAAAAAATTTCAAATCTTCCCAAGTCTTGTAAGTAATGGCAGAGTGTCCCTCAAACACTTGCGGTAAAACTTCTCTTTAATCCAGTGAACTATCAAGAAGGGTTCTGAAGTAACAAGTAGAAAGGGGAAGGCTCCTCCAATGCATGTGCACAGATATTAAGGGATCATGCCTGAAACTTTCCAAATGGGAAAAGAAAAGAGAGGACAAAAGAACAAGGTAGGAAAGCAGAGGCCACGGTGCTTGGGTCTGCCGTGCCCTGTGGGCTCACGGGACAAAAACCATCTGGAGTAGAACAGATTGTTTCAGGCTGTCAATGCTGCCAGGTCACAGGATTTCTGGGATTTCTCTCTATTCCCTCGGGCAGGCTAAAAATATAATTCTAAGCATAGTCCTAGTAATTGTTTTTATCTTTGGGATATACACTCTGTGTCCTAAACCAAGGAAGGCAAAAGGGTCTCATCTTTATCTATCCAATATTATCTCGAACTCTAAAAGAGTAACTCTTTGTGTGGAAAGTTTAGTGGTCAAAAAGTTTGAGAAAAACCTAATATCATGGCCTCCGGGAGACGCATTCTGTGCAGAGCAAATTAAAGGTCTTGAGGACTATTTGCTTTGAAAAAAACTCTTGTTTAACCCAGTATTTCTAGTATTTGTTTGACTCACAGAACCGTTCTGGCTTGCACGTGGGCACAGTGCTATAGGGTGGTGGGAGCTAAGGCTTCTGTTCCAGCACAGCCTCTGGGGCTTGTAGACTCATACGGGAGACGTGTGAATGTGAATGAAGCAAGTACCTGCCAAGGTGCCCGGGAAAGACTGGAATGCAAATGATTCTGGCTGGGATGCTAAGTGTCTTTATCAGTAATGCCATTTGGGTATGGCTTTTAATGGGACCTATGTTTCTGTGGATTAGGTTTTCTTTAGGAAAAATATTCCGCTACTAAATATGGATTTAGACAGCATAGACTCCAGATAGGCTGTGAGAAGTGTCCCAACGCTGGAAGACTGGAACTGCCAAGGCCCAACCTTGACCCCTCTCCAAAAACCCAAACCTGAGCAACTTACCTGAACTTTGAGAAATATATGCTATCAGACCATTGAATTCTAGCATCCTGTATATGACAAAAAGCAAGAGCACAAAGATGGAGCTCCCCTAAAATAAATGAATGTACCCAAGGAAGCATAATCTTTGGAAGAGAGAAATTCTTATGCAGGGAAAAAGAAGGTTAATCTATTTGAAGGAAGAACCCTTTCCTCTCTCTTGATCTGTGAGAGATTGGGTCTGGACCCTAGGGAAGGAAACATAGCCATGTTACATGTGAGAGCAAAAGGGGACTGCCTCTCACTTAAGCAAGAAAAGTAGGTTCTGCAACATGGTTGCTAACGGAGTCTATCTAGAAAGAAAGGTACCCAGGTGGGTATCCCTGTGATGGATGGGGTGCCGGGTGCTGAGAGCTGTCTTGGCTCCTGGGGTTTAATTCACTTCCTGTACTCCCAGACCCTCAAAAGGTACAGCCTGGTCTCAGCTTCCACAGGGGGACAATGGGAAGCATCTGTGTCCACACTCAGGAGGAAGCAGGGCGGAGAACAACAGAGCAGGACACCGGCCATGCAATGGGGACAAGCAGAGCAGCGGTCCAGGGCTAGACAACTGGATTAGGTGACAAACAACCGGAAGACTGGTTAAACAAAGCGGGGTCTCAGACGGTTGTGATAAGAACACCAGGGTGACAAATCTGGTATGTTTGGATACACATCCAATATAAGACATGGCTCTTATATTTTTCTGATAAATAAGGAAATAGAAATGGGTCTAATGAAAATATAATCTTGATAGAAATATCTATTACTATTATTCGTGGGCAAGGATAACAATACAAATGGTAGTGTTTATTTCTGAGTGTGCTGGGGAAATTCCAAAGGAGAGATTAAAAGCAAGAAAAAATGTGAATGTGTAAAGGACAGTCCTTTAAGCCCACCTATCTCTGGAGATAGCTGCCCTTATTATTTCAGTGTTGACAAGGAATCATCATCGCCTTGTTTTTCAGAACCACTTTAAATCAAGGGTATGCTATACACTTTGTGATCAGTCCTCTACCCCTCTCAGTCACAGGATATTAAATAAGCAAATATTTTTAAAAAAACCAAAACGAACGCCTGTAATCCTAGCACTCTGGGAGGCCGAGGCGGGTGGATCGCTCAAGGTCAGGAGTTCAAAACCAGCCTGAGCAAGAGCGAGACCTCGTCTCTACTATAAATAGAGAGAAATTAATTGGCCAACTAAAAATATATAGAAAAAATTATCCGGGCATGGTGGCACATGCCTGTAGTCCCAGCTACTTGGGAGGCTGAGGCAGGAGGATTGCCTGAGCCCAGGAGTGTGAGGTTGCTGTGAGTTAGGCTGACGCCACGGCACTCACTCTAGCCCGGGCAACAGAGTGAGACTCTATCTCAAAAAAAAAAAAACCAAAACGAGGTTCCAGAGATTTATTTGCTCTTCTAAAGAAGACATTCCAAAAGGTAAGGCCCAGAAAGCCCTCACCTCCGGCAGAAAAGCACCTCCTGTCCAAATACAAACCTCCTCTGGATTCTCTGTTTTTAAAATTAACATTATACTTTAACTGTCCTATGGACAGAATAGCAGTGACATAGCTGACCAAATTGACCCGGATATTCTGACTCATGACAGAAAACAAACCAGTCGCTCTGTAAATATAATTTAGAATGAGCCGGAGCCCAGGCGAAACCAGGCAGTGTTAACATTTAGGACATTGTGACTATTAACTCAGAGTTCACTACTCCCTGGGGAGTTTGTGGACCAATTTGCTTAAATTCAGAAGCTAAAACACCTTTTTAAAATGTCAAACGTGCGTAGGATATAAAGAAAAAGAGCAAGGTAAATGCAATTAGCAAAAATAGAAAATTGGGGAAAGTGGAATTTTGGCATTTGTATTTTGACCTCACGTAGAGATAAGTAGGGCCGTGAGTCAACTGAGCAGAAGGACTTTGTGTCCCAGGTCTGCCTTGCGTGGCTGTGCTGCAGAGGCGTCCGGGGAGGCACACGCGCTGTCGGTCTCTGATGGTCTCGGCCACCTCAGGCTTACCAGCAAGGCACCCGCGTGAACAGCAATGGTGCCCCACATTTCAAAAGTCGTACATGAGGCATTATGTTTGAAGCCTACTAACCATGCAGTTTTTGACCTGGAATGAGTTATTTACATCTTAAGTAGTAATAGGTAGCACTTCCTAATAGCAGTTACAGAGACAGAATTGTCACTTGCATTGATTCTAGGGTATCCCTATGGGTGCTTTTACTTTTCCTGACTTTAAAAAAATCTGTGTTTGTTTCTCAATTATTTCAAGGTGGCCCTTAAATTACAAAACAGGTAACTCTGAAAAAGAATAAGGAACTAGGAGATTTTATTCACCAAAGTCTGCCAGTGGCATCTGTTGATTGAATAGTGGCTGTGAGGAAAGCTATAAACGCATCCCAAATTGAAGGCTGTGGCGAAGGGCATTTGTCAGTACGTGTCGAAACATTTTAAAATGTAGATTCCATGCCAAGAGTTTATCATAAGAAAGCAATGATGGATTATGCAAAGATCTAACAAGAAGGTTCATTGCAGTGCTGTTAATAATTATGAACATTGAAAGCAACCGGAAGTTCCAGCAATTGGGGATTGAGAAAATAAATTAGAATACATTCTGGCAATAAAACAATCTGCCAGTGTTAAAAATAATTTTGAAGAAATGTCTATATCAGCAATAGAGATCCATTCAAAACATAATCTTAAGAGAAAATATAATTTACAAAACAAAGCATACAGTACACTATTTTTATTTATACACATGCATTACATGTGGAATGAAAAGTGCAATTATATGCACAAAGGTGTTGAAGTGGTTAACTTCAGCGAGTGAAAGAATGGATACTTTTATTTCTCTTGGCTTGTCTTTTCAGACTTTTCTGTAGTGAGCATACATTACTTCTGCAATAATGGGGATCAAACATTTTTAATAGTAAAAAGTAAGCACCTCATGAAGCTAGGGTTTTTGTTTTGTTTTATTGTGTTTGTAATCTGCAAGAGTTATGTGCAGTTAATAGTTTTAAAACTTAACTATTGTCAGCAAAGGGGGAAAAAAAAAAAACTTCTGTTGTCTACTGTCTTAGGTTCGGTGATTGAGGCCCTGCAAAATACAGTGACAAAATCCAGAGGAACAGGAGAAAGGGTTTCTTGCATATGCATATGGGAGGCTTCACAGACCCAGAGGCTTATATACCATTTTAGCAAAGGGTGATGAATTTATGGAGCAGTGACAAAACAAAGAAAAAGGATTTTGAGCTTCTAGGGGTGGTAAATTGTGGGAAGGTAAATGTATGGAGGAAACTAATGGGAGATAAGGGCTATGTTAGTGAGGTTCATGGTGTGGATTCCTCTCAGTGCCCTCTCTGGGCTAATGAGTGTCTAGACTCCTTTCTGATAAGAGTCATTTCCACCCTTCCTGGTATGAGGGAGTGGAAGGGAACACTATGATCAAGGGACATTTATTTCCTGCCTTCACACAAATAGCGAGAGGGTAGAAGTTTTTTTCCCCCTGTGTCTGCTGTTTCTCAATTGCCTTCAATTCAAAATAATCCTTACGCCAAAGTGGGGTGGGGTGGCATATTCTGGTCTCCTTCACTACCATGGCTTTTCTGGTTTGCCACAATGACTGAGGGAGCTGTTGTCACTTGGAAGGAGGAGTCAATATCTGAACATGCCACACAAGGAAGAACTGGCCCTCTGATTGGTGACACTGGATGGACACCCCTCCACGTAGAGTGGGGATACACGCATTGTACATAATGCAGTAATAGTATGCACAGATTCCTTTTTCTTATCACAATTTTTATTAATGCTATTTCATATGAAATTTTCTTGGAAATAAAAAAAAATCAATGACTTATCATATGAATGAATCCCTACAGAGAAACCTGTGCAGATGACCTGAACCGATGAAATTAGAGAAACCTAAATGTGAGAAGGGAGAGTCTATCCAAAAACCATCTAAGGCCACTTCCTCCAGGCACAGTGCTGAGTGCTCTAGGAGGTGCAATGATGAATAACATATGGCCCTTGCTCTTACAAAGCACGTAGTCTCTATGCAAAAGACTAAAATCCCAGATAGAAAGATGCAAATGCTGTAAATGGGGGTCGGGTAGGGGGGACAATGAGATTAAGGAAGTGGTTTGGGGGAAACAAACTTATACCAATAAGAATGACTCTGCCAAGAGAAAATGGCTAAGGAGAGACAATGTAGCCATGAGTGACCCCAGGGAGTGGAGCCTCAGTCCCTTCTTGGAAGTTTGGGAGGAAAGTAAGAATTCAACTGCAAATCAGGAAGAGCCCGCTCTTCTCTGCCGTGCCTACCTTGCCACGGCAAGGCTGGATAACTCTGTGGGTCGAGGTGCTTTGTCATGACACAGTGCCCAGGCTTGGAGCTCCCAAGCTGGCATCCTAAGCCTCAGAGGACACACTGCTCTCTCGAACCCTGAGCAAATCAGAGGAAGCTGATAGTCACCAAGTGTCCTGTACAGATTTGAACCAACTCCTAGTCACCCTGTGGTGGCTCCAGAGTAGATCCAGGGGCATCCACTTTCCCCAGGTCTTCTCAGAACCTCTCCAAATCCCCATAATTAATTCAGGCCCCAGAGATTCTCTGGACTTTTGACATCTTAATTAAAGGATTGACGTATAGAGGCACCCACTTAATGACAATGGCACTTATTCATTCATCTATCCATTTATCCATTTATCCAACAAATGTATATAAGTGACTAGGTGCCCAACTTTGAGAATACAAATAAGAGTAAGAACCAATCTCTAACTTCTTTGTGGGAACAAATGGTTAAACCAGGAAGCACACAAAGCATTACAAGTACCGTGAAAGGACAGAAATGGAGAGTCACGTGGGAATGAAGGAGTCGGTTCTACTTGGGACAGTTAGAAAAGGCTTCATGGAAGATGTAATGTTTTAAAGATGGGGAAGTAGAGGATGCAGGGAGGCTAACCTAAACCCTTCTGATTTTTCCCAAGTATGGTTGTCATGACTCAACATCTAGCACTCATGACTGGAATCCAACTTGACCTAGCTAAGGAAAAAGTGAGAATGTACCAACCTAAGTCCCCAAAGAGCAGGAGTGTGACTGGAGACACCTGGAGCCAGGGACTCTGCCTGACAGGCATCTCTTACCTCTGCCTCTCTGTGGATTGGCTTTCTTCCCTCCTACCACAGCTTGGTTTTCTCACGGAAGAAAAACATGGCTGCTACAGCTATGGGCTCACATCTCCCAGCTCTTCCTCAAGAGACAAATGTTTTCTCCCCTCAGGTTTAGTTCTTGAAATCCCAGGGGAGTTTCTGATTAGTGCATCTTGAGTCAGCCAATAGAGGCATAACTCTGTGGCAGGGACAGTGGCTGCCATGATTATCCCAGCTTGGCCAAGGGCCCACCTTTTGACCAGACACTATGTATGGACCAATGCGGTTATGTAAAAGTGTGAGTTCCCCACCTGATCCATGTGGGATATAGAGAACAGCTCCCCCAAATAAAAGGGGTGCTATTTCCAGAAGGTGGAACGCAAAGCAATAAATACCCACCATCTCAAGATTCCCTTAAACCATTTCTAGTTTCCAAGTGTCAAAAGAATCTTTTGGTCCAGCATTGATATGACAGCAGCAAAGCTGAAAACACAAGCCTACCTATGCAAACCAGCTTCCAATGGGATTCAGGTGGTGCAGGTCCCTTCAGGGCTGACTGTGAGATCGGCACCAAAGCAGGGCGAAACGCAGAACTGCAGACAGGGAAGGAATGCGGAAGCCCTTGCCAACAATGGGCACCCTCACAGCCCCCTATGCCCAGCCCCAAAGTGGCTCATTGCTTCTGTGGACTTGAGCACTCACTGCAGCCCTTTAGTGCATCCTCTTCAGGCTTAGCTACAGCTGGTGACCTTGACTGCAGCCTTGAAGATAAATGCTTTCCAGGTGCTCAGCTATAGTTGATGGTCCTGACCGACCCCATCTTCTGCGAAGACAATCTCATGACCTCTGCCCAGACAACTCCAGTACTGTACAAACGAGCTCCAGATCCAAAAGGGGACGACAAATCTCCCAGGTCCCCTAGTTCCACTCAACCGTGACTTCCACCCTTAGATGGAGCCTCCAAACAAATCCAAACAAAATTCCCTGCCACAGAACAGGATGGTCTGAAAACCTTCCCCAAATGGTTGCAATCAAGGGCCTAAGCATGCACACTGGGGAACTGACTCAAACAAATGGCCAAGGCATGGTGACACTTCCCAAATCCATTTCCTTTTCCTCAACAAGATTAAAGTTGGTCAGAGCTGCATCTAATTCAGAGAAGAGAGACTGGAGTTCCCCGAAACTTAACAGGCTCAGGCAGCTGCTGAGGTGGTCTCTCACTCTCTTACCCAAAAAAACAATGCTCCTACTCATGGTTTATCCTAGGGCTGTTGCCTGCCTCTTCCAGCAGTTGCAGGGTGCCATTCCACCAGGGCACCGATGGGCCCAAGGATGCCAAATTCTGTTATTGAGAGTTCAGTACTTGTCCCCACAGCTGAATCAGAAGAATGAAGACAAGCAGTTTGAAGAGAAGAAAAGAGAAGTTAATTGATTTGTAGGCAATGAAGAGAATGGCAGACTCTCATCTTAAAGTACCATTGTCCTATCTATAAACAGAAATGCAGAGCTTTTAAAAGGAATTTTCATCTTAGGATTATTGCTATTTAACTATGGTTGCTGGTCCTGATCAACCCCATCTCCTGCAAAGACAATCTCGTGACCTCTCCCCAGACAATTCCCTTGAGCCATCTCCTGTGGTACAAAAAGAACATTCCCATACCCCTCTGATTACTGGTCTTGGGCAGGGATGCTGGTTTTAATTCCCAAAAAGAGTAGGGGAGGGGAGGTTTAAAGAGACAGCTCATAAAACATTTCACCCTTTTGCAGGCCATTCCCTCTGTTACAGTATTATCCTCATAAGAAAGATAAGCCTATATTAGAGACTAAATAATTTGTTCATAATCCCTCTATTAAAAGGAGGAAGAACTGGAGTTCAAATCGATGTCTTTCAATTCAAGGCCTAGTTCAGTGTAATCCCTGGTCTGTTTCTTCTTACTTGGCTGTTTCTTGGTTTACTTTATTCCTTCTAATCAGAATGCCCCTTCCTAACCTGTATGCATGACTCAGTTCTGTCCTTCACACTTTGGTTTACAAAACAGTAATTTCTTCCTTCTCTCCACACTAAAGCACTTAGTAAATAGGCAACAAATGTCTAAAGATGGAGAAAACTCTAAGAGGGAGGGATGGGCTGACCATGGAATCAAGATTGGATAAAGAATCTGAGATGTTCAGGGGGATAATGATGAGCTGAATAAAAAGGGAAAGTTCATGGTCCCCAGGAAGTTGAAATTATACTGGAATCAGCTCACATGAGCTCATGAGAGTCGATTTTGCACGTCTTCCCAACTCTATGTTGGGAAATCACACTGGTAGCTTAAATCAGCAATGGTGGTCCCACCATGGAAATTGACAAATGCACATATCAAGGTTTCTTTTTTCAGAAGAGGTGGTTGTTAAAGTTACCAGCACACCAGTGGATAACACCCAGATTTCATACAGGTAGGACAATAGAAGTGATGATTCAGAGGTTGTGGACAGTGAAAGGGACTGTTGCACAGGACAGTAACTCCAGACTCCCTATGCAGAAGCTGTACTTCCTAAAAGACTAACCCAGAACTAATGCTCATGCCTTCATTTTTAGGGGCAGGGAATTCCTGTTTTACTATAAAAAGAGTTCTTGTTTTACTATCTTTTCCCTTTCTGTTTATTATTTTTGTTTTGTTTGGTTTGGAGAGGTTTTTTTGTTTGTTTCCATTTTTGAGATAGGGTCTTGGTCTGTCACCCAAGCTGGACTGCAATGGCACGATCACAACTCACTGCAACCTCAAACTCCTGGGATCAAGAGATCCTCTTGCCTTAGCCTCCCTAGTAGCTGGGACTACAGACACACGCCACCATGCCCAGCCATCCCTTCTGTTTATTATTATGACACCTAGGATGTATACAGATAAAGAGGGAGAGTTGAGTAAAAACAGGCAATAAAAAGATGGGTTGGTTTTGGATCACCTTTAATTCTCTGGGGAATTGTTTTGATTTTGGCCTTTAACTTTTGCAAGGGGAGAAAAATGAGAGAATGGTATTTTGCTCTAGGTAATGTGCATGTGCACAGACCAGAGGAAAAAGAGAAGGCTACTCATCTCCTGTTATCCTGCCAGGGCATGATATAGACAAGCACTTTAAAGGACAACGTCTGATTCCCACCTGTGTTTAAGTGCTATAATCTGTTGGCAGGAATGGTTGATAACACCCAGATGGACAACACACAAGATGGATAATACTCAAGTTTTTCCCCCACAACCCACCTACCTCTATATAACTCTGTCTCAGACATGCACACTAGCATGGACTCAGAATTCAAAAGAAATTAAAGCAGGTCCAACAAAAGTCAAGTTATGGAAAATGCAAGGTTTAACGAAAATTCACAATCTTGTCCAAGGACCATTTTCAGTCTGATAAATGAGGGCTGTTACATTAGAGAGTATAAGCTTTACACTGATGAGGTTAAGGGATTTTTAAGCTTATCAATAGATTTTCCAAGCATGTTCTTGGGCCAACAGCATTCATAGGCTTGCAGATCCAGTGATAAAACAGCATGTTTGTGGTTCAGGCTGGCTGTTGTGATAATTCCGATAAAGTTGTCCTGGGCACATATTTAATATTTTCCACGCAGGTAATTTTGAGTGAAAAAATAAAAAGCTCCATTTGAACAAAAGAATGTTTATGGTCAAGAGTAATAAAAAAGATATTATTAATCAAGAAGTGTACACTATCAAAACAAGGCAATTAGGTGCATTAACCAAAGAAAAAGTTTGAATATCATAAGTAGTTGAACTTATAATAACTCTTAAAATCTGCATGGAGATTTCAATTTAAAATGGACATTTTGAAATTTTCTTCTCTACTAATTTAATTTAAATTTTAAAGTCATTTTTAAGGAAATCAGTGTATAGTATTAATCCATGACATTTGGAGTTTGACACTTCTTTATTGCACTTCTGTGCTTTGATGCCTAGGCAATTTATGATATATACAGAATGTATTATAATTCCAGAATAGTACACCCAAAAGTTAGAGTATTGAATCTAGTCACTCATATTCTCTACGAGGGTGTTTTAATGTTCAATGAGTCCTTAAAGAAAATAATAAGTTTAACAACAATTTATATTCTTAGATCTTAAGGGCACGTTAGGCAAATAAATATTAAATTTTCTGTTTCACAGAGGAAAAGTGTGGTTAAGTGATGTGCCAAGGCTATCCAATAGAGTTATGTATACACACAGCGCTAAATCAGTAGCCCTGACTTTTATATATCTAAACAGTAAACATTTCTTAAATGTTAGAGTTTGAAAATTATATCAAAATATTACTAACTTATTCTTTAATTCCACTTCTCACAACGTAGGCTAAGAAAATCATTCTAAGAACAGAAAAAGCTTTATGCTCAAAGATGTTGACCTCAGCACAATTTATCATTCATAATTTTTAAATAACTAATAGAATGTCCAGTGATAGCAGAATAAGAATGTAATCTTGAGTATATCAACTGAACAGAATGAGTAGACCTTCTACATATGAGTCACATCACTGGAATGTACCACAGCCCAGTGTGAAGAATATGCACTGGATCATACCTTCAAAGATATTTTAAAAAGTAAAAATGTCAAAGACATCTTTTTTTCTCTTTGACACAGAAAAGGTGATATTTTGATATGTATAACGAGTCTCCTGTGATTCATTCCCACTTGTTAGTCCCCACCCCCTCCAGCATAGACTCAAGTTGTCCTGAATATACACTCCCCCACTTGTTAGTTTTGAAAATATGCTCAAATAAGTCTACATATTTAAGAAAACGCCTGGAAATTTTGCCAGAATCTCAGTGTATTACGGAGTTGACTGTGTGGTTAACTAGAGAAAAAGGAAAATGGCAGGAAATACATTCCCCGTTCTCGAAGTGTTTATACTCTGGTTAGGCACACACACTAGAAAAAAATCATTTCTGTTACAAAGAACAAACTGCTAAGAGTTTAGCAGGAAACAGGCACCAGGTTTGAATGACCAAAAGTTGATCCAAACAGAAGATTGGGAATTTTCTCTATCACTCTGTCTTCATCATTCATTATTTTCATTTGATTTGTTACAAATTTTGTTCATCATACATTTTAAAGGCTCTTTTTTTGGTGATGTCTATGATATTCAAAAAGTCCCATACAAATGTGTGTTTTTGTAAATAATGCTAATGTAAATACATGTGCAACTACCACAGTCTAAAAATTTCACACCAAGTTATAAAACATTTCTATCACCTTGGATACTATTTAGTGTCCCTTTATCAATCCACCTTCTTCTTTATCTGTAGAGTTAAAAACTTTCTAGTGGGTTAAGGTAATTAATTTTATTTTTCTTTATTTTTCTACCAGTTCTGATGCGTTCCCAAAACAATATTGTTTAGTTTTGCCTATTTTTGAACTTTTTATAAAATAAATACTACTGTATATATTTTTTAAAAGAGTTTAAAAATTTTTTTTAATATAAAAAAGAAAAAATTTTGAAAATATAATTTAAGGGTACTTTACAATATAGCACAAGTGAACTGCATACACACTGAGAGGCCGTAGCCAAGGGGTGATCGAAGTCAGATGGGGCCCATCTGGGCCAGTGCTGGCGCTGGGGACGGGTCCTTTCCGGGGTTTCTGCAAAGCTTTAAGGGGTGGGCAAAGTACAGTTGTTGATCCAGTCGGTGACACATTTGCTCACTTCATAATCTGCTTCCTACACAGGCTGTTACCGAATGGAAAACAAGTGCAAGCCCATCAAGTCTGGGAGCAGATGGCGCTTCTGTATGATGAAGAAAACATGAGGGCGAGGGCAGGGCAAGTTTTACAAAGCTGCTTTCTTCCCCTCTCCCTCGGCTGCCTGGTTTTCCGCAGCCCCCTCCGGCTCGCCCCATCTTTCCCGTAGCTCCTCCCACCTTTGTTAGGATGAAAGATGTTATAGGTTAGGGAGAGAGAAGAGGATACTTAATCCTAAATCCCCTTTGTGCGTTTTAGTAGAGTTCTTGTCTCCCAAAGCAAAACAGAGAGGCAAAGGCCGCTGTAAAATGGCAGCGAGGCCGCGCACAAAGAGCACGGGGCACACGGTGACCTTCCTTTCTCCGAGATGGCTTCGGCCTCGCTTGTCATGCTGGGGGGTTGTTCTTAAATATCATTTGGATGCTATTGTTTGTCTGAGACCCGGAAAAATGTGACTGTCTTGCTGAGCGGGAGGGAAGAAGAATCTAAAAGAGATTTATGGAAATGCCTGGAAATTTTGCCAAAATGTCAGTATTCTAATTGTCTGCTGAATTACATCCGAGGCAGTTCCACCTCTGTCTACGGGTCTGAACGTGGATATGTACTTTCTTATTGTCCTTCGGCCTTTTTTGCCTTGTTTCGGGTCAGGATTCTATGGTACTGTAGTAAAAGTGGTGTGGTATGCCTTACAGCGAAAGAGGCATGCTATGGTGACAATAACCACACAAGTCAGGTTTTCCAGGGTAGTTTCCATTCCAAACATTCTGGTTTTTTTTGTGTCTATTAACACACTCCTAGGTATCAGACCATATGTCTGAAAATAAATCACTATTGGTCCCTTGTTTATTATAAAACAAATGTGTAATAAGAAAGAATAAATATTGAGGAAAGATAGAAGGAAGAAAAGAAAGAAAAAAGGAAGGAAGAGAAGGAGGGGAGGAGGAAGGGAGAAAAGAAAGAAAGAAAAAGACATGAATGAATGAATGAATATTAGTGCTACATAGGTGATATAAGGAACCTTAACCTTTTGTTCTAACTTTACCATTAATTAGTCATGTGGCATTTGGCCAAGAATAGTTACCCTCTGGGTCTTTAGTTTCTTCATCTAGAAAATGTCTAGACAAACCTAATTTATTTCTGTGATCAACCCAGATCCAAAAATCTATATTCTAATGAAAGAGGGTTTCATCCAACACTCTGAAGCTCTTTTTTGAGGGTCCTGATCTCATGACTTAGTTGTGACTAATCAAATTGATCAATCCTCTAATTACTTAATGAGTACAATGAATGTTACTCCAAGTGACAGATACACTAAAAGCCCTGACTTCACCACTATGCAATATATCAATGTAACAAAGTTACACTTGTACCCCAGAAATTTATACCAATAAAATTAAAATTAACTTTAAAAAATGTACCAGTCCTCTAAGCAAACATGGGCAATGACACTTAAGTTTCTCTATCCTATAGTAAGTGACAAGCCCATGACTGGAAGCCACTGAAAACAGAATCTATGAGAGGGGAATACGGGAATACATGCAGAAAGAGAATTGTTTAGGCCTACTGCATTTCTTTATGGAGAAAAAGAGTGTTAACATTAGGGCAGAGGGGCTACCAAGGTGCAGAGGCAAAAATTAAAGGAAACTTAGATAAGAATTTGAATAAATGATTTGAAAATAATATACTAAGTGAATTGAAAGATATAAAGTGAAAAATCAGCAATTTGGGGCTTGCATGGGGCTGTTTTATGATGAAGACAAGACATCTAAACTCATAGCCGAGGGAAAAATGCCTTGTAGTTAACTGAATGCACTCAAAATGTGGTCCAAGTTATAAGACAAGACATAAGAAGTACCTTTGAAGATATCTTTTATTCTAATATTTAATTTTGCTGGAAAGAGTTTTGTAATCGAATGCAGTAGTTAAGTGAAAGCTGATAGAGATACAAGAAATGCATTCCTTCAGAGCCCAGGGGCACTGTGGAGTCCTCAAAGCTGAGACAGGGGTAAGAAATGCCAGGCAAGAGCTCCCTTGCAGCGCACCCCAGCTATGCAAGAGCCAGCAGCTTCTCCCTGCACCACAAACCTGGTCGCCTGGAGCCAGCTGAAAGAGAGCTCCCTGAGAACTAAGGAGGGGGAGGAAAGGAAAGTGGGGGAATGAGCTCTGCGTGAGAGCATGTATAGGAGACCCGGGAGAGAGAGGAGCTTACATCTCCCAGGAAGACACCCACAGTACTAGAGGACAGGCAGCGAAACACCAACACTGAGCAGGGAGGCTGTGCTGTGTGCTACATTAGCAACATAACTAACTTTCCGATTGCTTTTTAGTTAACTTACTCTGCTTTTATTCGATGCTTTTTATTGATCAGTTAGCAGTTAAAGAAGTTTATATATAAAGGGATTGTTTTTTAGAGAATTGATAATAAAAGAAAGGAAGAGAATGAGAAATAAAGAGAAAGGAAGGAGGGAGGGAGGAAAAGAGGGAGAGAAGGAGGGAAGGAAGGAAGGAAGGAAGGAAGGAAGGAAGGAAGGAAGGAAAGAAAGAAATGTGCCACAACCCTTCTATACCCTTATGTAAAAATCCTTTTTATTTTCTAAGTCCATGCTCAGAACATGGTCTCTTGCTAAATTCCTAGCCTGTTGTCCTAGCCAAGAGAGTAAACTGCTGGTCATCAGGACATAATTCCGCGCCTGCCTTCAGTATCTGTTGAAGTTCCTATGGCAGCATCTAGGGATAAAAAGAAACAACCGACTGGCACTAAAGCCTGAATTGAGAACATCAAATAGTCACTCTACTACCTTTTACTCCCTATCCCCTCCCCCTCACTTCCTCCCAACCCCCCATGGGTCCCCTTGTTGCTTAGAAAAGCTCAATGAAGAGAGAGAAAATGAAAAAAAAAATTTTTTTAAATACAAGCTACCTGCATTGGACTGCACAATTTTACTAGCTCTGCTACCGATCTAAACATCTGTTCCATCTAAAAGAACAACTCTCATGTATTAAGCACTTCCAGATAGTGCTCTAAGCTCTTTACATATGATAACTTATTTAATCCTCACAGCAACTCTATTGGGAAGTTGCTAAATATTAGTCCCATTTTGCAGATGAAAAAGTTGAGAAAAATGAGGTTAAATGACATGCCCAGTTCACGTGACCAGGATCAACCACAGGCACTCTGGCTTCAGCATCTGTCTTCTTCATCTGTCTGTATACTGTGTGATGTTGAAAGCATTTTGCTGGAATTAAGCCTCCTTATTTTTAGTTTATCTTCTTCCTTGTTAAACCACATGTAATGCTTCTGCTTTTATTTCTTCAATGAAGTCTGGAATCAGAATCAGGTAAAAAAAAAAATACATATATATTGAAACAGTAATTCAAAGAAATGCAAGTCTGAGAAAGTTTTAGAAACATATTTGTTCATTTTAAAGGATTTTCAGCAAAAATGTTAGTGTTTTTAATCTGTACTCCTATGTGTTTAAAATAAAAGACTTTTATTAGAGCAAGTCATTGAACTAAGAAGCAAACGGTTTTTTAAAAAAAGAAAAAGAAAAAAAGATGCCTGAAAATGACCCAGAGCCATTGTCTTGGGAGAGAACAATAAGTAGGACCACAGATAGAAGCAGTTTTAAGAATCTCAAACAAGTTTTGGGGTTTTGCTTGGAGATTCTCTACATGCACATTTAATCAACAGGGGCGGCCATCGTCAGCATTCTGGAACGTCTTCTCCAATAAGCATTAACATTTCTAACCACAGCAATATTGCTTGCATAATTTAACTCTTAGATGATGATCACTGTTTGTTTTGGGGGGATTGTTTTGTCTTGTTTTGTTTTAAGGATTTTTGTGCCTTATAAATAGCCGTCATAGCCTTGGGGAAGAGTGGCCACATGACTATGTGAAAAGAAAGCATTCACAGCACCAAAAAAGCGAAATATCCTTAAAGAAGTTAGTTCTGATGTAAGTACAAGTCCACATGTACTGTCTTAGGTTTTACCATTTTCATGCACAGAACGGGCCTCTGAAGCTCCAGAACAACTTGCCAGGCAAATAGCTAGATTCCAGTTACCGAAACAGACAAAAATCCAACCAAATTAGAGTTCAAGATTATAATCTGAGATCATGAAAATAAACAAAAAAAATTAACCATTGGAAATGTTCGTTTTAAGCTTTCAACTGAATTTTTGACCCTGTAGATAATACAGCTCATTTGATTATTTGTTTTCTTGAGTTCTTTTAATATGCTTGGAACAATATAACCACCACCAGAACACAGCTCAATGAACTTGTTTAAAACATTGTAAGATGGTGAATTGGAGTGCAGGGGAAAAAAAAAAAAGAGAGAGGGCAGTACAATCCACTGTGGAATGGCAAACCCATGAAGACTTTATAGAAAGAATTGAAAATGGTGTCAAGGGTATCCACTTGTATTGTATGCCCCACAGTATAGACGGCAGGGTATTCATCCATTATGATTTATGTGGTTTAGGTAAATGTACGTGACTTACAGTAGGTTTGTAACTTGGTGGGTGGTATGATGAAGAAACTCACTCAGTGGTTCTTAACCTGACTGTTTGTTAGAAGCACTGGGTAAGTTTCTTAAAAATCTGACGTCAACCCAGACCAATGTCTCCAGAATCTCTGGGTGTGGAGCAGGAGCACTAATGTGTTTTTACCCCTCACATGGTACTACTGTGCAGTTTGAGACACACTGCTACAGACACACAGCACAAATTTTGGAGTCAGCTGGGATTGGGTTCAGATTATGGTCTTGCCCCTGATTAATTGTGGAAGTTTGAGTCCTGTTTTCTCATCTGGAAAAGGAAGACGGTAATACCTGCTTTATAAGGTAATTGTAACTATTAGGTGAGAAAATACTTGGGAAAGGGTAGGTATTCATTAGTGCCAGGTTCCTTCTCTTTATACCTTTGTTTGTGTGCTCTGAAACAAACCTAATTTTGCCAAATTATTTCAAGAAAGTTGCTCAGATATCCAATATCTTTTCATTCCATCCCAAACAATTGACCTTTCAGAAACTACAAAATCTCTGGCCGAGCAGCTGTCTGGTAGCATCGTCCAAGAACCAGCGGAAGCCTTGGCGCTGAGTTAGGGAGCAATGAGTCCCTCTTCAATAATACTGTCACACGGCACACCATGACAGGAAAAGAAAGGTCTTACTGCTGTCTCTATCAGATCAGATTTAATGTTTAGATTCCACCCATGAAGCAGCCAGAGCGTGCTTGTGAATGCTCCCTGTCCGTGACTCACTAAGTAATAAGAATTCTGATTTCCGTTTCCAGCAGTATCCTATAAACGTGGCATGCAATGGGAATCTGACACAGAAATTTTCTTTAAAAAAACATATACAATGTGATCTTGAGAACACAACGGTTCTTATCTTAATGACCTTGAAGAAGCCTGTGAGCTGTCAGGAGGCACAGAGGAAGTGCATGTTTTGCAAGTGGGTATTGCTAGATAAATCAGAGGTGGCTGTTCCGTGTCGCGGGCCTGGCAATAGCGGCTGATGCCCTTTCCTGGTAGCCCGGCCCAGTGGAGTGTAAGGAGTTAAGAAGGACTGAGCCCTTCTCTTTAGCAGTGCTCTTCTGCCATCTTTAATTCCAGCCTTAAACCTGGACTTAAATTCCAGACTCCCTGGCCTGCTCAGTGTTCTGGAAAGAACCGGAGATTTTGTTGACTTCTCTCTTCGCTTCAAAAAGAGAGAAAGAACTATTTCTACTTTTATATCATATTTCAATGGCCTGAGCTAAATTTAGTACTGTCCTCTCTTTCTTCCTTAATATTCATTCTTTTGCCATGAAACAATATATACGCTTTGGGGTTCAAGTTTGGAAAAAGTCAGAGAAAGTTCATAATGTATCTATCTTTGGGTAAAAGACAAACAGCCATGGCAACTGCATCAAAAGAAATCCACTGAATTATACTTCAAATAAATCCACATTTCTCGTTACATCTGTGGTGCATTGCAGCACTGAAATCTGTAGCTTTTCAACATAATATGTGTCTAGATCAAACAGTATTAAATAATCATTAAAATCTGCTTTGTCCTTCCTGAAGAGCTGCTCATAGCTTCACATTGTGCTATGTGTATTAATGGAACATTGGATATTATATAAAATGTGAATTGCAACTGTCTTGTGTGGTAGACAGTTTACTAAAGTATTATCCAGAACACATGCTATCTGATTTACTAACTTATTATCCATTAAAAAATCCCTGGGTAAATAAATGTGTAACTAAAAGAATTGTTACTCTGTATAATCAGATGAATAGATACAAACAGGGAAGATTGCTGTCATTATGTTGTATATTGTGCTAAACAGATGCACATGATTTTTTTCAAATACTGCGCTATATCAAACTGTTTCCTTCCGTCTGGGCTTTGCGGTTATCAATAAGATGTTTCATATTTCAAATCAATCGTTGTTCTGAGAAGGCTATTCCTCTCCCCATTTCTCCTTTTCCCGCCCTCCTGCCCTCCCCGCTGCCCCAAATCTTTCAGCCAAGGGGCTTGGCACAGAAGAGAAACAACTAGAAACTCTGCATCTATAAAGTGTTGCTGAGCATGAGGTCTGCCCTTACCCTAAGGAACATACCACGCCACAAGGCCCATCGGCAACTCAACTCAAACCACAGTGAGTGGAAACTGAATCTTCGGAAGGTTGCCAGCTGCCCCAGATAACTGCTCCCATAGCAATGGGCTAAACAGCATTGGTATCACTTGTGTTCTGGATTCTTCAGTAGATAATGATGGCAGAGCTGTACTAAGCCACCCATTCCTCTTTCATTCTCCCACTGGCACACATCTTTTATGTAATTGGTAGGATTTCTAAGAGCAGGCAGTAGTCATGGGCAGACTATAACCAACCCTTTCCTTCCATCCATCCCCCTCATTCCTTCTCATCCAGCCAGCTAGCCATGCCAGAAACCTTCTTTGGTACCTACAGTGTCAGGCAGCCTGCTAGGAGATGGAGGGAAAGACCTCCAAGCAGTTTAGAGTCCAGTAGCAGAGAACATAGAATAATAAATGGTGCCAGGCTCATATGTCAGATGCTTTTGGAGCACAGAGGAGGCACCTGGCCCAGACTAAGGCCCAACTGCTGCACTAATAGTTGGAATCAAGAAAGGGGTAACCATTGAACAGGAAAAGGAGGAATGTCAAAGAATTCCAGAGCTTTGATTTGGCAGAATGGAGTATAAAGTGGTGGCACTTATCAAGATAAACAATTAAGGAGGATGTGGTGTCTGCCATGTCCTCAGCCCCTTCTAAGAAAATTGCTCCTATCAAACACTGTTTTTTAAAAAACAGTTTATTGAGATACGATTCTCTTCCCATACAATTCGTCTATTTCAATGTACAAGTCAATGGCTTTCAGTATATTCACAGAGTTGTACAACCTTCACCATGATTAATTTTAGAACATTTTCATCACCCCAAAAAGAATTCCATACCCCTAAACTGTCACACTCCAAACCCCACCCCCACGCCCAGCCCTAGACTAATCTTCTTCCTCTACATATAGATCTGCCTATTCTAGGCATTTCATATAAAGGGAACTATACAATATGTGGCCCTTTATTTCACTTAGCATAGGACATTTGAATTACTAAAACATTCTTGAAAAAGGCAACTCATGGGTCCTACCCTTGGCCACAGCTGACAGATTGAATCAGCAGGCTCTTGACCCAAAGGTTGCCGATCTATAGCCTGGTCAACAACCCATGAGGTGGTCTGGCAAGAAAAGATGTATCAGAACATCAGATTCTCTCACACTTGAACCACAAAAATACTAAGAGACTGAGGCAGCATACAGCAGGATCTAAAGCTGGCATGGAAATTTAGAGTTGGCTTGTGGTGGGGTTAAGGCAAGACGAAGTTATGCAGAAGCAGAAACTGTTAGCAAGATGAGGACGAGGAAACTACCAGCTAGTAGAAGCTACGAGATACGGAAAAGATGCACATCCTACAGGGTGGACCAGCCGCTCAGCAGCAAGTGCAAAGGGGGCAGACCTGGAGGATAGCTAAGTAAGGTGAGCAAGTCACTGACTCCTGCTGTTACTGTTCCGAGAGCTGCTCCGGGGCTCCCACTTTTCCTGATCCGCACTGGTTTCTTTTCCCCTGGAGCCTGGTTTTGGGTTTTGTTTTTCAGCTTTGACTAGGTTCTCCCACATATGTGTCCTTACAATAAAACCGTCATTATTTGAAATGATTCAAATGAGCTTAAAATGAAAAGCAGCTAAGTGGGATGAGGGAATAATGAATTCAGTACAAGATGTGCTAAGTATGCAGCCTGGGACTCAAGGCTGAGTGGGTGTTAGGATACATACGCACCTGCAGCAGGGGAGGCAGTGCAGCGAAAGGTGTCTGCAAGGTTTCCATGCACACAGAGCCCTCAGACACAGTAACATGAGGTGGAACAGAGAAAAAGACACCAGGAAAGGAGCAGTCAGGGCAGTGGGTGAAGAATCAGCAGGCAGTGGTGGGGACCAGGGCCATAACCCTGGTGCCCCAACCCCGATGCCAGTGACCTTCGCAACATAACTGCTTGGGTCTTCATTACTTCCCCTACCTGCTTAGGAGAGCAGGCTGATTTTCTCATTCTCAGCTTTGCTTTGCATTGAACTCAATGGACATTTACTGAGGACTGACTTATGCAAAGCACCATGCTACGGGAAATACCAAAAAGGTGGTGGGTGGGAGGTGGCAGAGATTGCATCCCTAGACTCAAGGGAAAGGAGAGAAAGACCTAGTGTTTGTTGTGAGCTTACTACGCATCCATTTGGCACATGCAGACACTTGTTTATGTTACCTTGTTTAAACCTCTCAACACCCAAGGCAGAAAATGAATAATCTTTGAAATAGACAAAACATGGCTTTCAATCTGAACAGCATCATTCAGTGATGGTAAAACCTTGCTCTAAGCTCCATCGCAGAATGAGATAAAAGTACATGCCTCTGTGGGCTGTTGAGAGTATTAAATGAGATAATATGACTGCAATCCCTCATACACAGTAAGTGCTGGATAAACCAAAGCTGTAATTATCATGATCATTATTACGCACTTGCTTGTGAGAGGCAGATCTAGTTTCAGTCTCAAGTTTTAGACTACTTTTCCACTCCACCATGTGTGCACCAATAACCACAATTCAAGGCAAAACCTAGGGCAGGAGGAAGTCAGAAGAACCGGATGGTGCTGGTTGTACCCGACTCTGTGCAAGTCATCCAATCACTGCCTCCCCCCGGCCCCACCCTCGCTTCACACGGTTGCTTTATGGCCTAACGGACACTGTGCATGAAAGCATTTTACACACGCAAAGGTTACAATTACAGAGAATTGGGAAAGAACAGCCAAGTTAGACTTTGTGAAGCCCCTTTGTATATTTCCAGTCAAATTTTCACGTATGGACACACTCTGGAGGGGTCCCACTGGGAACATTTACCAGCCCCACCTTATTTCGGCAATAACCTTGTCACAGAGAATACCTAGATCAGACTCCAGGATGGGTGGAGGCAGAGCCTCCAGAAGGTGGGAGGAGGATGCCAGTAGAGGTGTAGGAAGGGCAGAGACACAGCCTGCACCCACATCAATAATTTCCCTGCCAGCCTCTCTGAAAAAGCCCAGATACCACAGCCCCACAAACCCTCTCCTGGGCCACCTAGGGTGTTAGTGTCATCTGTGGCTACATCAACTAACTGAAGCCCCTGTAATTAGCCACAAACTAGTAAAACAGAAAGCCAGGGAAAAGACCCACATCAGTGGAAGTTGCTTTTGGGGATGAACTCAGACCACCCAGAAAGGCACTTAATTTCTGTGGAGTTTAATAAGTCTTAATGCACAACATTATCAATAACATATAGTGAGAAGTAAACCCAAAATCAGACCCTCTAATTCTGAAACAAACAGAAACCAACAGAAATAAAGTGAATAGACAGGGCACCTACAGCACAACATGTACTATTGGCTCAAAAAAACATTTTAGTACTCCAAGGTACAGAAACCTGTAGTCTAAAGGATTCCTCAGAGCCTGTTGTTATTTGCTGTGATTTGGTGAACTGTATTTATAGAGGCACCACAGGCAAGGAGAAGATTGTTAGGATGTAACCCCTGCTCTCTTGAAGCTTATGTCTTAGTTAGACGTGCATATGAAACCACAGCAACAAGGCAGTATATAATGAGTGCTACGTGGTGTAATCCCAACTGTAACAATTTAGAATTTGGCAGATATCAATGAAGGCTGGAAGTGTCAGGGAAGCCTCCATACAGGAGCCAGAAATTGAGCTGGAGTTCGGGAAACAGGACTTTCTGCATGATGACATGTGGCACATAGTAGGTGCTCAATCAGTATTTGTTGGATAGACATACTTGAATGAGGACATGCAACTGGGCATGAGCAAAGGGGGTGGCCAGTCATGTCAAACAGCAAAACCACATTCCTCCCGTCTTCCTTCTGATACATCTGCTCGACATCCCCAAGGAAAAAGCATTTAAGGTAATTCTGTTTCCTTCTGCCACGTCCATTCCTAAGTGAAGGAGAGGTAGGGATTTGGAGAAAGAAAAGAGATGCCCTTTCAGCATGGAGGACCTAATGACTCCAGCCATTGTCCTTTATAGCTACTTAGAAATAAACCTTCAGGTGTACACTTTACAACTTGTACCATTCCATTAATGTCAGTCCCTAATTACCACTCGTCATGCTGTTCCTCAGAGGAGAGTGTATGTCCTTGCAATCTGTAGAATTCCTGCTAAAGTTCTGAATAAATGTCCTCAACAATTAAAATTCATTCATTACATGAATTTAAAAAAAAAAAACTCTTGCTGTCTTGTCCATGGAAAGCAAAGAGAATGATGCATGCAGCTGTTGCATAGATTAAGGAAAGTCAACAGATAAAGATACAGAAGTAACCACAGAACTAGTATGATTTGTGATTTATAAACCAAATACAGAGGGGAATATTGCTTCCTTTTATCATATGCTTTTGTTCATTTTGTCCATTTGGAGACAAAAGTCTACAACCTACTTTCAACTTTCAAGATGTGACCAATTTCCATCTTCAGAAGCACAAATTTTAGGAACCCTGAATGTATTCAGACATCTGTCATTCCCTCTCCAGCCAGGAGCCAGATAGATGTGTAGAAATGAAGGAATCATCATTTTACAGAAGAGGAAACTGAGGTCCAGAGAAGCTACATTAACTTGTCAAAAATTATAGCAGCAGTTAGGTTCAGAACCAATCTACAGAAATGCAGAATTTTCTCCATCCCTAGAACTTTGCTCTTTTATCCATGCTCAGTATTTCTCAAAGTGTACTTTACAGAACACAAGTGCTTACAGTACAGGTGGACAGAAAAAAAAATTCATGGTCAGATAAGTTTTGGAAATGCTGGATCAAACACAATTAAGTGAGTTTTTTCATGTTTGAACCGTAGAACTTCTAGGATTGTAATAAGATTTATTTCCATGAAAGCTGGGGCAGAGGGGAATGCATGGGTAGTATATACAGCCTTTCTCAAACTGTGACCTGAGAACATTTTTACCCCATGCAATACTTGGGAGTCTCTTAGGGACAGCATGTTCCACACAGCGCAACTTAGAAAACACTGCCCTGAGCCGTGCTGTTTCTCAGATACGTCATGGGCTGGAGTGGTTTTTATATTATTTGTCTGCATTTTGTGGGGCTTTCTTGTCTTTCTGCAGATGATTCTGGGACAAGCACAGAAGACAGGGGAAGTGGAGTCTCTTGGCACTGATGTTGCTACAGCATGAGGATTTTCTGTGTCTCCTTCCTAGGAATCCACAGTGAGAGCAGCAGAGACCCAGCAGTGACCCAGAGCTGACTGATGGCATCAGGAAACCTAGTTCATCCCAACCACAGGTAGCTTTTATAACTTGGCGTATGGCTCCCCCTGCTCAATGTGTCTCCGCAGATGTCATATCAGAATGCAGTCCCTGGTAGAGACACAGAGTTATGCGTGGGGGCGGAGGAAGAAAAAAAAAGGATGAAAAGGGGTTTTAATTTCTATCCCTTACTTTTTCTTTGCTGTCTTTGTAAGACTTTGGTCACCTGCTCCTAAAATGCCTCTTCGGTCGTGTTTCTATAAAAATATTAACTGCTTTCCTTGCCTCTGGACCGTGGGAAGGAAGACCTCTGTTTCTGGTTCCGCGATATCAGCCACGGACCTTGTTACCAACCTCTGCGACCAGAGAACGCTGAAGTCCTGCGCAAGGTGTGCATACAGCCGGTAGAACAGCGTGCGGTGACCACTGACCGGTTTCCAGAGTTAGAGCTCCCCCTGCTGGAATCCGGAGCTCTTCCAGACCCTGTCTGGACGCTTTTCTTTCCAGCAAGGCGGCTTGAAGCCTTGATTGAGCGAGCTTTCAATCGGCCACTTTACCCTCTTGCAGAGGCGTTTTGCGAGGACTTGAGCCGGCATCCGTGCTCAGCCATTTGCAGTTCTTGCTTCCGCTTGGCTATTTCCCCTTTACTGAAGGATATTCCAGTTTGCCCAGCTCAGCTCTAATTGGACTCCTAGGGGCTGGGAATTTAGGTCTGGGGGATTTCCCAAATTAAAAAAACAGGAGATCCTAATAGGACAAGTTTATCACTAATAAAATTACATTTCTCAAGTATGATACTTTTGCGTTGCTCATCTAGGTGAGCGAAAGGGAGAAAGGAGGAGGGGAGAAAGAGAGAGTCCTGCTTTTCTATCATGAGAAAAAGACGTGTCTCAGAAATGTTTCCCTTAATTGGGATCCAGGGGATGGAGCGTAGAAAAATACCTCAAGAAAGTTCCCCTTTGGAGAGCGGTCTACAGCACAGATGTTGGGAATCTGGTTTCACTCTGCTCTGATTGCCCAGCCTTCCTTGCCGTAGGACCCTGCGGTCTCTGCTGAATAGAACGAACAGTAACCCTTCCCTCATTTCTAGCTTCACCTTCAGAGACCCGATTCTCCAGGATTGCTGGTGGCTGAGTAATTTCACGTCCCTTGATTTGGGGAATCCCCCCTAGATAACATTCTATTTGAAACTGAGAATACCGTGCATCTTTTCATTTGCTAAAGGAGCGCATGAAAGGAGAGAAGGAAGAGATAGAACCAAGACCGTCTGAAACAGATCTCTGGCTTTGGGGACAGGGGCAAGGTTTTCTGCTGGTTTTCTCAATCAGACAGTGACTCGTTATGACCCACTGGCACAGAATTTGCAGGCTGTTTATGACTTAGAATTAGGGAGCATGTTTGCTGTTTCCCCTCCTCTAAGGGTGAAATGTGTGCCCATTTGGGGGCTTATTGAAAGTAAGAAATGTAAAGACACCAAATGCAAAAACCTAAATAAAGGCATACCTCTTTCAACCCAGTGGATGATTATTCAGATCTACAAAAATGAATAATAAGGGAGCAAATCTTCATTTTACAGAAGGATGCACCACAAGCTTCCTTTACATTCCAAGTTCCCCTGATGCATAAAACATATGATTAGATTTACAAAAACTTGATTTACACAGTTTTTTAGGAAAACAACTTTGCAGAAAGATTAGGTATGATTAGATGCAAGAGGAGCTCTTCTCGGAAAGGAAAACAAATGAGCTTAGCTAATAGGAGATGGTGGAGTTAACAACCAGAAATTCTTCATGCTGTTTGAGAGAGTTGATTTTGATGCTGTGGTGTTTTTGGAAATTTTTTTACGCAACTCCAAATGACTGCTCAGGGATGGAAACGGAACTCCTTGAAGGGACTGCTTTATGAAATCGCTGGTGTTCACCCCTTTCTAAACTTAAGAGTTCCAGAAGAAAGCCAGTGAGGCTGAGCGTGCAAGCTGGGACACGGTGGAGTCTGCCCTCTAAGGGCAAAGGGAACTTGTACATCATCCCGAAGGTTGGTGGGGCATTTCCTCTCTCCTGCACACCAACCTTTCCTCTGCCCTGATGCAAAATGCTATGGGGGAGTGGAGAGGAGAAGGACATGGAGAGAGAGAGACAGAGAGACTTGTGTGGCATTGAGAGAGTGTGGCTGAGGCTAAAAGAAGAAATCCATCATTCTAAATTAATAAATTCATTCCAGGGAGGTCTAAAAAGACTCAGAGCCTGCAGACTAGAGCTAGACTTTCTAGCTGTAGTATCCATGATTTCTACAAACCCATCTCTCCTGTGAATCCCTGCCATGCAAAGGGCAAACAAATGGCCATGGGTAAACAAATGGCTGTGAGATAATGTGCATGATAATCTCTCACTTGTCTCTCCCTGAATGCTCAAAATCCACTTCAGTTTTCAATTCAGACTCCAGATAATTAGCCATTCTAACCTTAAAAAAAAAAAGAGTTCGCGTATGTACTCTCTTTTGTCATAAAGAAATAGTACCTTGCACCATTTTGAAATGTCTTCGAATTTCTGTCATATTGTGGTCTAATCCCTGATTTGCTTTTAGCTTTGTGATCTGCGGGAACAAGGAACTCTGAGAAACCACACCCAGGTTCCCTTCTCACCCTTTTATTCTCTTACAGCAGCACTTCGAAAGACTAAGGGACAGAGAAAGAATCCTCCCTTCTCTCCTTTTTCTCGCTCTCTCTCTCTCTCTCTCTCTCTCTCTCACAGATCCAAAGCCACCACAATGTTGAAAACCTGTGCAGACGTCCACTTCCGTCAGCTCCCATTGCTGCTCAGGCCACCGTATTTGTTTATGATTTTGCGCCCGTACTGGTGATTCGGCACATTTACAGCTCATGAATATTTGATACTGAATTAAACAATTTGTCATTCTATTACATAAAGAACACAATTTAGTGCAGAGTAAACCATTTGAAAGAGAACTCATTATTATGATATCTCTATTTTATTTTATTTTACTGTAGTGTTTTGATTGTTAAATAGACAATACACGTCTTACTCTCTCTCTCTTAATTTTTTTTTTTGTCTAAAAGATGAAACCCTGCCTTTTACTTTGCAAGCTACATTACTTATTTTCATTTAAATAAGGGAAAGTATTTTTCTAAAATTTTGAATTGTTTAACATATGCCCCTTTGGGGGAAAAAAAGGGACTGCGTTTGTATTTAATAACAATTCAGCTAAAAGACAGTTCAGTAGCTCAGTTAGAATGTTTGTCAATGGAGAATCTGTGCTTGTGTTCTGTGCAAGTTGTTTGAATGATATGGATTCATTTAGGCAGGCAGGGGCACATTGTAAATGCTGGGTCTTTATCAACAGAGTCATTGGTTTGCGCATCTGATCAAGGTACCTCCTGGGAGCAATAATGAGCATAACCGGGGTTTTGTTAGGAAAACTGGACAGGTTCCGGGTTCGCCCCCCAACCCCAACTCCAGCCCCGTGTTGAGGGGTCCTCTGTCCCAGATTTCCAGAGCTGGCCTAGGGCATGGATGAAACACTGCCTCAGGAGGGCCTGGCCCTGTGTGTCCTGTACCCTACGGGACAGATTGAATTCCTGTCAGTGACATTGGGCAGCCTGTTCAACAGCCTGGGCACCCATCCCTGGTGAGGGGGACATCACAGCACCCGCACTCAGCAAATACACAGAGGTGCTCAGACGGAAAGTTTCGTAAACAGGCAGAAATGGAAAATTGTTCACAAATTGTCACAAAATCACAAAGCACGTATGTTCTTCTGTATGGTCAACTTCACTTAACGTAACTATTTTGTTTCTTTTCCCTTTAATTTGACCAAAGCAGAACAGAAAATGGCTCTATAGCTTTTAAAAATTAGCCGATAAAGCAAGACAGACTACTCTTTGAAATCATAAAGACTTTTTTTCCTTTATTTTCAATAATTTATTAAAGTCAGCCACGTAAGAGATTTTGCTTAAAGAACCAGCCGTCAATATACCATTATAAGTTGAACTATCCCCAAATATGTTTATTTCTTCATTTTCCTCCCTACAAGAATATTTTTTGTTACTTTCCAAGAGCCAAATTGCTTTATAAACATCCAGGGTAATGTTCCTCATGCCCAGTATTTGCTGATTCACATTCTTGTATTGAGCATGGCTTTTTTTTTTTTTAATCCAAATGCTTCTTTTGGTGTATAATTTAGATGAAACCATATTCAGACATAACTATGCAAAAAGGACCTCTGAAGTCTACTATATAAAGTACGAAAATATTTAGAATCTTTCTGTTGTCTCTTACACATGATGATTCTATTCTTTAAAAACTGATAAAAAAAAAAAAAAAGCATGGTCTCTATCTGATATTACTCCTAGAATAGCAGATGGTAATTTTTAATTTTTGTTAAGTTTTCAAGAATATGGAAGAAAGGCAATACTAGTCAAATTATGCTTTCTCTTCAACAATCTGTTTGAAGTCAAAAGGTACTATATATGTGTTTGTGATTATTTTTCCTCCACAATTAAGGGTATGTAATCATCTGTGTACATGTAAATTGATCTGAATTGATGAAATATAATGCCCAGATGATCACAATTTGTACTTTAATATTCCTTGCCCATTATTGACCAAAAGGCAGCTAACTCTAAAGTAAATTTTATTTTTTAAAGATTAATAGCAAGAAAAGCTGGAGTCATGGAGTTGGTTAAAATGAAGCGCTGTGTCTGCAGTCTTAGATTGTACTTTTTGTTTGGTGGGTTGGTTAGTTGGTTAGTTGGTCAGTTTTGATAATATGAGGACCTGGCGTCCTCAACTGTAAAATAAGAAAGTTGGAATACATGATCTCTAAGTTTCTTTCAATTCTGTTTCCATTTAAGGACTGGCTTATAAAACAAAACTTGACTTTTTAGGGTAAAATGATGACTCTTCTCTGTGATCTCATCAGCCACCTGATGTCACTGTCAGATCACCTGGGGGATGTTGCTAACCTTAGAAAATTGGGGCAGGACTATGTTCTCTGGGTCTGGTTGTTTGTTTCTGTTGTTTTTGTTTTTTGCTCAAGTAATCCAATTTATTCTTACTGTTTGTTCTCTCTCCCTCCGCCACCAATACACACACACACACACCCCTTTTCCTCCAATATCGCCATCCCTCTTTCTAGCTCGATTGCTTGTCTCCCTTCTTCTCCCCAGTCCTTGCAAAAGTTTTCTTCTCTGACTTTCTGCTCATTTTGCCATTTCCCTCAACTCCTTGTTTCTAAATCACTTTAGATCTAGGCCCTCCTGAAATATTTCTGGTTTGCCTTAATACACTTACGGGTTAGAGGGCCCCTTTACCTGTGATGGAATCAGGAGGATGTGTAGGGCAGAAAAGGGTTGGATTCTATTTAAAGAATGTGGTTGTCCGTGGACACTAAGAGGAAGAAGATCAACCAAGAGGAAACGATGAGCTTTATTGTGTTGTGGGTTCTCTAGGAGCTCAGACAGGTCCAAGAAGCCTTCAAAAGACAAAGACTCGTCCCAGGGAGAAGCCAGTTTCTCTCCTGGAGGTCACCTAAATGTGGAGGGACCCAGACCTGTATCTGTCCTCCTCCCTGGGCCAAGTGAGGGCTTCACAATGTTTTTGAAGGCACCAAATTAGTGACTGGCATAACCCGATCACGTCATTCCTACCGGTCAACAAAGACCAGCGTAAGGAAGGAAGGAAGAAACATTTACTAAGAAATCAGAAAGGCCTCCATTGTTATTACTGGTTTTTTATATTGACCATGTTTTCTGTCCACACCAAAGTGTGGACAGATGTGACGTCCCCACGTGACAGTGCTTGTATGGCTGACAGCACACAGAGCTCATGAAGAGTCTTTCTTTTCCACCCCTGCCAGTACCTGGCTTTTCAGTACAACTCCAGCCAAAGGAGCCCTCCACTGCCCACTAGGCAGAGTCTGGTTTGCCATGGGCTGGAGACCCTCCAGTAGCACTGTGGGGCCTGGGACTGCTGTGAGAACACAGAGGGGAGAGAGTGCTCCCTGAAGACACTTACGGACTTCAGCCATTTGTCAAAGCTCTTTTCATCTCCAAGTCCAGCCCATTCACAGAGACTTCCACATATTAGTTTGGGAGGCAAGCCAGCCAAGATGACCTGAAAACACTTGAAATTGGTGCCATCCTGTAATTAATGAGGGGTGACAGTGACTGCAGTTGTGGGTAAAGCCCCTCTGGGGGACAATTTCCCATTTGGATATACTCAAGTTCATTCTGTTGGTTTCCAAATCATAATAAACACCCTCTGTGAATCCACTCTACAAACCCCTGTTCTTGGGCCTATGCCAAATCCAGACCCCATTCTGGCTCTCACAGAGGAGGGAGAATTCCGAATTCCTTTTCGCTCCGTATCACACTGTGTCTTCTTGTGCAAGCTATCCGTGGTCATGTTAAAGCAATTAGGAGAAAGGTAAGAAAGGGTGGGAAAGCATGTCATGTTTAAGATTTCTCTTGACACTGTTAGCAACACTGGTTGGAGAACTAATGCCGTCATCTAAGATGTTTGCAGGCACTTTTGTTTTTCAGGCTAGCTCACCTTTTTAAAATAAACGAGCCTCATCAATGTGGGAGCTGAGGTTTTCTTTGCACTTCACGATTCAGCTACGTTGTGTGTTTTTATGGCAACCTCCCTCCCACCCTCACCCCACCATTTATCACGTCATCTTATCACAGTCTTTTTGGGAGACGCAAATAGCACACTAATGTTTCCTTTTGTTAGGGTGAGTTGTCAATCTCTTCAGAAAGGGAACAACTACAGACAGCTCTTTCTTTTGATCATCTTCCTGACACTTGCCTGAGACTAGTTTATCCATCACACGGAACCAGGCTCTGTAGAGAGGCACAGTCAATCAGTATGGATGTCACTTTGTGTCCATCAAGAAAATATGTGATGTGAACTATCGTGTATTTTGTTCTAGTAAATAACCTTCCTTTCTTCCTAAATCTTGTCTGTTTTTCATGGGCTGACGGTACAAACACAACACACAGAACTCTGCCCTTTCAATGTGCGAGCCTGAAAGCTGTCCCCTTTGTGCAGTTTTCAGTTTACTGATGTACTCTGTTATTTGGCGAAGGAGAGGGAGCAAGGACATAGAGCCTGAAAACGCCGTAAGTTTGGGTCAAGAGCATCTTGTTAGAATTAGGGGTACCAGGTTTGGTGTAAAATCTCTGCAAAGTTATATCATCAGCCATAACCTTCCAGCCACTGGAAATCTTCCCATAGACAACAATCATCACTTCCCAAATGCAGAACAAGCCAAAGAATTTGTAGGAGAAAACCAGGAATTTAGAGCCAGAAAAACATAATAAAGTCATTTCTCCAAATGAGTTTGTGTAGATCCGCCTAGTCCAGGCCTCAGAATTTTTCATGGAACCTTTTCTTTTCCAGTTGAAAGGGGAGAAAAGTGTGTAGGGGTAGGGGTCAGGAGAGGCTGGGGTGGAAAAAGAGAAGAGCTTTTCCGTTGACGTTTGTGTTCAGGGTAGGGAGGCCAACCACTGGCTGTGAATCGCCCTATTCCTTCTTTTCTGGGAATAGAAATGAGTAAAAGCAATCACCAACCACCAGTTGTGACTGTCCCCAAGCCTGGCTAAGATCTGTGGCCTGAATTATCACCGGGACACAATTAGATTCAATATCTAGGATTTCTAATAGAAAAATCTGTAGAAAACCTAGATATCTATTGACAGAAAAATGGTTAAAAAATTATAGAGATCCATACTATGGAGTCCTCTGCTGTCACTGAAAAATGAGGTAGATCTTTGCGTTCTGCCATAGAGAAGTGTCCAATATAATAAGGAGTGGGAACAGCCTTTTGCATTACGGTATGGATAATGCATCCCACCTATTATTTCTAAAGCATGAGACACAAATGTTAACTGTTAATGATTAACCCTGAGGTAATGGGACCATGACAGACCAAATTGTATTTTTTTACTTTTCAGACGTTTGTGTTTTTAAAAACAAGTATTTATTTGCTTTGCTATTTCTTTTAAGCCAATAAGAAAGATATACTTACTTTTACTCGTCCATAATCTCCCGGCCAGGAAGGATTTTAGGAGAGAAACTTCATGTACCTTCATTGCTTTAGAGAAGAAGGTATATTTTTCGTTTCTGGGTATGTGTTAGCATAAAAAAAAAAAAAAACCCACGTTTAAAAAGCTCCCAGGCTGACTTTGCTCTCTATGGCTGAGAAAATTAAGATTTTGGTGTGCTCTGCCAATGCAAGTGAATTGAATTGAATTTGTTTAAATGGAAGAGAAACTGGTGCTTCTAGGCCTCCCACAAAGATCTAGGGATTCCATGACAAAGAAATAATAATCCCTGTGGCTTCTAGACTAAAAAGAATTCTGTAGAGCGGATGTAAACAAACATCCTAATAAAAATCCCTTTTACTTTAAACACGTATCTCCAAAAATTATTTTTACTTGTCTTTTTTTGACTGAAAATAAAAGATGTCTTTAAAAAAATTAATTAAGTAACTGACCAGGAAAATGAACCCCTGATTTGAAAATTCAGCAGACGTGCCAACCCACAGCACTGGAGTTTTGTCAGAGAGAATCTAACTCCTAATAAAAAGCATGGAGAATTACACAAAAGCCTGGGGGTTGGGACGGAGAAACAAGGGCAGTGATATTCATGGATTAGGGCGGAAAGAAATGTACTGTGTGTATTCATGGAGGTGCTTTCCAGTCAAGTGGAAGGGGTGACATTACAACAACTTCACTCAATCAGAGGACTTGAGCAAGATACATTTTTTCCCCCTGTAAATTGAAAGAATTGAATGATCTGTGAAGAAATTCTCCAGCAACTAGAAATGAAATCTGGTGAGAATTTTTTTAATGACTTTTAAAGCTCTATGACATGGTGTGTGGACCCAAACACACTTTGCATCTCCTGCTCCAAGGTTGGGCTGGATTGGGACCGCTAGAATAATAATAACATAGGCTGCACACACTCACTGTCCTTTAGCGTGTGCCACAAGATGAATACACGCCAGAGAAAGAAGTGGAACGAAAGAGATGGACAATATAAAAATGTTGAAGCATTTAAGAACACTCATAAGTAGCAAAATAGGAGCACAAAGCTTTGGAAATAAGTTCATTCATAGATTTTACCCTAATGGTAATTTTTAAATATAATCATAAGGGAACAATGCTAAATGCCCACAAGTAGGAAAATAGTTTACAAATTATGCTACACCTAACAATGGGATGCAGCCATTGAAAGTGATTGTTTGGTTTTATATTTATTGACAGAAAAATAACATGTGACAATTATATAAATTACATATTTATACATAGTATAAATGTGAGATTTAATTGATATTATATAAAGTGATATTGTATACAAATACAAATTTTATTTTATAAATATGAGACAATAAACATTTGTATTTTTATTATGCTATTATAAAAAGTATCAGATTATAACGCTGTGTAAATAGTTTGATCCAATTTTGTAAAAATGTGTGTTATACATAAATATAGCACACATTTTTACAAAAAAAAAAAACAAAGTGTAAAAGCTAAAATACAGAGATAACAAAGTATACAAATGTGAGATTATATATATTTTTTAAAAACCATATATTTATAAAAGGATAAGCATGATATCAGAAAATGGTTACCTCTGGAGGAGATCTCGGAGCCAGTATCACCAGGAAAGGATCCGACAGAGTTTGCTAGGGTACGAGAAATCTTTTGATCTAGTTGATGGTTTCATGGGCATATAGGATTTTAAAAGACTTTTTAAAATGTTGAGATGTTCACTTATGAGTTGTGCACCTTTCTGTATGTACATTATACCTCAATTTGAAAACAAACAAACAAAAAAACACCACAGGACCAAGCTGTTAAGAATACTCTTTGGAAGATATCATTGGTTTTTATTTTTCTCAATCTATCTTTCTATCTTACTTAAATATTTTCCAGCAATCACATATTTCTTTTATAATCTGACAAAAATAATAAAGCAATTATTTAGAAAAAATTAAGCCATAAAGACCAGGCTTGTAGTGACTTTTCAGAATCAAGATAGAATTTCCCTCTGCCAGACTCTTCTCAATTTGCACTAGACATATAATATCCGTATCATGTTTTCCACACATTCTCAAAATTTTCCCCAATCCCAACCAAATCAACATTTCGTTTCATGGTTAAAAGGTGTAAGTAACATGGAGACTTAATCCTCCTGCCTCATTAGGAAAATATCCAACCCAAAGAGTCATAAACCAGAGCAGTGTCCAGCCTGGGAGGGAAGTGAATGAGAGACGGGATGAAGGAAACCCCGTCTCAGATTCCTGCCGCTCTGGCCTAGAAGTTGAAGGGCTCCGTTGAGGTGTGTTGCTGTGTACGTGCCAGGTTATGTTTATTTCATGTTCTGAATGATTCCTTTCTAACCTACCAAGTATTTATAGCCCATAGAAACTCAGAGATGAAAGTTTTTCCAATGTGCAAAAGCCACAAATGACAAAATCTTGTTAGAGTGGCCGAAGCCAGGAGGGCTCTCAAGCCCGTGTGTGTGTGTCCATCCGTCTGAAGCCCTGTTCATTATGACTGAGCTTTTCTGGGCTGGTCCTCAGAGGAGAATGGGTGACCCTAGGAAACCATTGCCACCACTGTGTTGTGAGCTGAAGGAGAGCCATTGAACACAAACAAAAAGAATGCTTCAAGGACGCATTGCAACACAATCAGAACCATGCCACCGGCTCTGATGGCTAGAGGTGACAGCAGGAGTGACACAATTAGGGACAGGAGTGGTTCAATTTAGGGGGAAAAAGCCCACAGAAGTATGCGGTCTGCGGGACAAAGAGGCTGAGTTCTAAAGTCCCCCCAGTAAGCAGCGTCCACAAAGAGCTGACCATGTGCATGGAGCAGGCTCTGCAGATGGCTCTTTCAGCCACACTCAGACCTGGCACTCTAAAAAGAGCTCGGGGGCAGCAGGCTTGAAGGCCAGGGAGAGTGGAGCTGCGTGAGAATGTGCGTGTGCCCTCGCGTACCAGAGACAGTCCGGGCCAGACAAAGCCCCACCTGGCAGGACTGGTGAGTCTCCAGCCCGTTTCTGCTCTCTTTCTGCTTCTTCGCTGTTCTCCCCTCCCCAGCACGCCCTGGCTTAGGCATTTTGAAGTGATAAGCCACTTTAGAATTCCCACCTCTCATTTGTTCAGCCATTTTGGTTACAAAGCTCAGTGGACCCATCGGAGAATGCTTTTCCTCTAGACGAAAATTCTCAGAAAATAAGAGCTTATGAGCTTCCTAAAGTACAGGTTAGAAAAAGCCATGTCATACCTAGCAGGAATACTAATGATGTACACTGCACTCCCAACGACAATGACGAACATCAAGAATTACTAGGGGAAGATATAGTTGAAGAAGACAAGTGGAATAAAATATGCGATTTAACCAAATCATTTTCCAGGAATGCCAGGCCCACATTAATCCTTTATTGATGTGTTCAAAACCCACCCATGCAAAATGAATCTCAACCAGCCTTTGATGTGCTGCTGAGGGAGGAGAGATGAGGAAACTCCCAAGCACTGCAACTAACCATGCTGCTCCTGAGTTTGGAGGAATGGAGGTCCCAGACGGTGCAAAGACAACGCTACAGGCACTAAATACTGACATCGTTGGCTTCTGGGAGGGCTCTGGGAGGTACTCCCCTGAGTACAAATGTTTAACTTCTCTTTCAGTTCTTGTGGGAAATTTTTCTCCTTCCAACATGAGTGTGGTTTGCAATAACATTAGTGAGAGGAATGCGCTTGCATCTTTCAGAAAAGATAAACCCTATAAATTCTATCCATTTTAGGAAACAGACTTTCTGAAATAAGCCAGCACAAGAGCAATCTGCCTTGGAAAAAAATACAGCCTTCAAATTTACCACTTCGTAGGCACTCAAAACAGAATGGTGAATTGAATTTGGGGCTTCTGGGTACAGTTGTAAAGCTTGTGTACTGAACAAATCTAGGAGGCACTTCTCAAATCAACTGTGATGTGCAATCTAATCTACAGTACGTGGCCGTGTTGCTTGATGCTAACAAAGTAAATGAATGTTTGCTGTGGGACATTGTTACCCTGATTCAATCTGAGTACTTGCTCTTCCGTTTTCTTCTGCACCCTAACTCGGCAGCGCTATGCCTTTCCATGCCTGTGCCTTTGTCTACCTTATCCCCCTAAAGCCTGTCTACCACGGAACAAGTACTTGGGTGTTGTCACACTGCCACATAGCAATAAGCTCACCAGCCTGCCCTCAGTAACTATGATGATTGTTTCCAGTTGAATTTCTACCGTGCACCAGGGCCTGTGCTGAGGGCCTGACAGGTGACATTACTTAAACCTTTACAACTCAGAGACGCAAACTGGCGCAAACTCAAACCCAGGTCTGTCTGACCCCAGAGGCCACGTCCCCCATTTCCCTCCAGTCCCTTGACCTTCCTTCAATTCCAGGAGCGCTAAGCTTCTGCTTCCTTTGCCTCAGATGCGCTTTCCCATCCTAACTCTTTCTCACCCTTTGTGCGCTCAGCCTCAATCACTTCCTCAAAATAAGTTAGGCCTCTCCCTTTACATTCTCCCTTCATAGCACTTATGCCCGGGGACACTGTGTGTTGCTCAGTACACGTCCTTGTTATCGTCTGCAATGCTGCATTTTGAGCCTTACAAAGGCAGGGCTGTGCCTGCTCCTAGGCCATTAGATGCCCATGGTGCCTGGCGCGTAGTAGGGCTCTTTAGCGTCTGATGAAAGCATGCATGGATGGACGAGTGGTCAAGGAGGGCTTACGCGAGGCAGACACTGAAGTAACACTGCAGCTTCAATTGCGTCCTCTTCGGATTGCTTCCAGCGTAGCTGCGTGCAACTCTAATAGTAAAGAAAAATCACAATTGACATTTTCTCCTTCCTTCAAAAACCATTTTCGGAGTGCCAACCTCAGTCAGCCTCCCTGAGGATCCCCCAGTCTCCCTTCTGCTTGGGTCTCCCCAACGCAGCCCCCAGCCGGCCGCCTCCTTCCCTCCCTCTCCACAGAGGGCTTCCTGACCTTCCCTAAGCGACGCGGTTCCGGCCTTCCATCCCTCAGGTCGCCACCCTTCCCAGACTCCCGGGTACAGCGCGAGGCTGCTCACTGTTTTTAATGTTAATGTGACTCCGTCCCACCACTAAGTACAATATTATTCATTAGTTTCGTGTGCAATGATCATATTATAGTGATATAATACACTGTGACAATCTTGATACTCTCGTCTGACAAGCCAACAAACCTGACAATCTCATTTTAAGGCATCTGCAATTTAAAGAAAAAAATGTACACTCTAATGTCATCGTGCCCTCCCCGTGAGAGGAGGGGTTGGACCCGCTGGGAGTACGACATTCTGAGATGCTGTCAGAATTCTTAAAGTTAAACAAAAATCCTCTCGGTGTTACAAGTGAGAAGACAATAGCAGCCACTACCTGAATAGATAGCTGTCACTCCAGACGACAGCCTGCCCGCTATTCAGACACGCTTTTGAGGGGAGCGCTGTGCTGAGGCTTCAGAGGGTGTTTCTGCTGGTTACCAGATTGCAGCTGCCCGTGGGGCGGGAGGCCCTAACCCGGCGTGGCCAGTCCCTCGTCGGCAGGCCTGAGCCGTGTCTGGGGAACAAAGGCTACTGGGATGAACTGACTTAGCCCTGTTAGGTGGCAAGGCTGGTATCCACCATCTACAATATGTTAATCCAGAAAACTGCACAACAAAGCTGTGTCCAGCCATACCTCCCGAGATTGAATGTTTCCATTTAACTCTGTTTATGTGTTTTTTTAAAAACGGTGCCTGCTCTCAGATCAGATTATCTGCCTTTTTTATATATAGGCTCTCAATCAAAATTAATTACTTGCATCCTTAACAAAAAAGAAAACAAAGCAAAATTAGCTCTCTGCTATAAATAAAAGAGCAAAAATTCGAGCCAGTCCTGGTACTTCGGAGGAGGAAGAAACCCCCAGGAGCTTGTAAAAACCATCAACTGTGCTTGCATGGGAGCAGACGCCATGCTCCGCGGCCGGTTTGAAAGAGCAGAGCAGAACCTGCACGCCGGCGGTCAGAGTCAAGGCCTCAGACTTGAAGGGCGGCATGTGCCTGGAATCATTTCCCAGCCTTAATAAGAAGCTCTGTCCTTCCCAGGCATCAGATGAGCGCTCCTCTGCTACCCCAGCACGCCAGCAACACCGAGGCGCTGAGACGATGCTCACCTTTGGGAAAAAGAATGCTGTAATCTTGATCCTGCTCCAACGGCAGGCAGCAAGAATCCCCCGGGTTGGGTGTCCTCAGCCTTTTCTCTTGTTTGCTTTTGTGGTCTGGGCACACTGATCCTTCCCTGCCCGGGTGAGAGAGCAGCGCGGGCCGCCGGGCTCCCTCCCTCCCGTGCTCATCTGGGTAGCAGGCTTTTGCAACCCCCCAGTCCTTCTTCACAGGTAGGAAGCACATCACAACTCATTAGTAATTTACTGCTACAGTAATTTTTATAATTACTGCCAGGAGGCCTCATTAAATTTGATCTAATGAATAAATATTGTATTTTTCAACGTGATTACCAGAACAGCTTAAGCTGAGTGCCATAAACAATTATTTTCCTCACTACTCAGGATGTCGGTGACTATTGATTTTTATTTCATAAAGAATTTACTGTAGTAATACCAATATAAATGACTTCAGGAATAGGCAGCATCCCCCGTATCAATTCGCAAGCCACATCCAGCCCCATCCACAGCCAAAGGGGAAGGCTGTGGAGAGAAGAGGAGAGAAAAATCTGTCCAGAGGAGAGGTTTGCAGGGCGTTTGTGGCCAAGGAAGAGGCCGGTCGGGGACAGGCTGGTGCAGCTCTAGCTTCTGACCTGGAGCTTGTGATTTCTGACAGGTCGGGTGATAAGCTCCCGGGCTGACCAAGAAAGCTGACTGTTGATTTTTGCATTTTATAGAATAGAGTCAATAAATTCTGCTCAGTTGGAAATTTCCAAAGTAAAACATGAAAACCAGGCTGTAAAATAAAGGAGACTCACGCCAACCCTACCTATTCATCTGTTTCTTCACTTCCACTAAATATCTTGTGCTTTCCAGCTTCTGTATTTTTTTTGTTTTGTTTCTAACCAGGTGATAAAATTTCACATTTTAAGGAGTGGGATGGCTATGTCTCTACCTCTTCTGTGTTTTATTCCCCGTAACACCCCATCCTCTTCATACTGTGAGGAGGTGTGTGAAACATGTCAGGTTCTCCTGATTTTGACTTCTCTCCCTCTCACCAAAGTAGCAGTTGCTACCAGAGGTGAGGAACCCATTCCCTGGCTCACTGCTCTCTTAGACCTCTCTTTGACCCCTAGGGCAGTGGACCAGAAACCTGGCTGCATATTAGAATCACAGAGGAGTGACTTTTAAAACATGCCCATGCCCAGGTCCTACCCCAGAGATGCTGCTTTAATTGGTCTGGGGTGGGGCTGGGCTATTTGAGCTCACCAGATGATTCTAATGTGTACTCAGGAACCTGCAGCCTCAAGGCCACATGCTGCCCTCCAGATCCCCAGTGTAGCCTCTCAACCAAATCCAAACTTCACAGAACAAATCACTTTATGAAAAGGATTTGTTGTGTAAAATTTGGATTCAGTCAAAAGTCCACACTCAAGGATCCAGAAGGCCACACGTGGCCCCCAGGGGGCAGGTTCCCCAGCCCTGGCTGCCCTAGAAGGTGAGTGGATGAGGTCAGAGGCTAGATAAATGTGGTAGGAGCCAGACCTCCAGCCCTGCAGACATCCAGAAAGCCCTGGGCATAGATGTTAGGGGCTCAATTGTGTCCTTCCAAAACTTGTATATTGAGCTTTAACCCCTCTTACCTCAGAATGTGACTGTTTTTGGAGATAGGGCCTTTAAAGATGCAGTTAAGGTAAAATGAGATCATATGTGGGGCTCTAATCCAATACAACTGGTGTCCTTATAAGAAAAGATTAGCACACAGACATGCACAGAAGACATGAAGACACAGGGAGAAGACAGACACCTGCCAGCCAAGGAGAGAGGCCTCAGAAGAAACCAATCCTGCGGATACCTTGGTCTCAGACTTCTGCCCTCCAGAACTGTGAGAAACAAATGTCCATTGTTTAAGCCACCCAGCGTGTGGTACTTTGTTATAGCAGGCCTAGCAGGCTAACACAGTAGTCCTCACACACTGCAGGGTAGCGCCCGATGGCAAAAAGCAGAGATGCTGGAGGTAGAGAGAGCTGGGTTCTATACGTGCCTAACATACTGTGATCTATCGCTGTGGAACAAGTTACGTTACAATTTAGTGGCATAAATTTTTCAGACTCATGGATTCTGTGGGTCAGGAATTTGCACAGTGCATAATGGGGCAATTCGTCTCTGTTCTACAATGTCTGATGCCTCAGCTGGAAGACGGGAAGGATGAAGGTGACTCAACAGCGGAGGTTTAGAATCATCTGAAGGCTTCTTTTGTCACATGTCCGGTGACTGATGCCAGCTGCTGACTGGGACCTAAACTGGAGCTATTAGCCAGAACACCAACATGTGGCCTCTTCACGGAGCCTGGGCTTCCTCACAACATGGTGCTTGGGTTCCCAGGGCGAGAATCCACAGGGAGACAGTGAAATGCTTTCCTGCCTTTGTAAACGCAGCCTTGCAAGTCAGGTAGCAACATTTCCACAGTGCACTATTCATCACGGCAGTCACAAAGGCTTGCCCAGGTTCAAAGTGAGAGGAAACAGACACCATGGCAAGGAGAATGATGGCATTTGGAAAAGCAAGTGGCAACAGATATACTGTGGCCATTTTTGAGAAAATGCAATCCACCACACTTAGACAAGTTTTTTAGCCTCTTTGAACCTTTGTTCTCTCATCCTTCAAATGGAATCATGTAAACTCACTCATTTGGTTGTTGAAAGTATTAAAATGGCAAATCTAGAGAACAGTGCCCAGCACCTAGAAAGTGCTTAGGAAATTCTAGTTACTCTTCATATCTGAGGCCAATGTGCTCATTCTGGCCAGGCCTTGAGGGATGATCACAAGCCTCAGAGCACCCTGAAGCTGCTCCCACCTGCCCAGAATCATAACCTCCCCCTTCATCCCCTTCTCTTCTCATACCCACCCTCTCCAGAGAGACCCAGTGCACCCTTGCTTCTACTGCCTCCTCGGGACTCCCTTGCCTCAGTGCCTTCACATCAGTCATCCCAGCGATGTGAACCTGGTACTCCCAGTCACTATTAACTAATTCAGTCATTTAAGGATTCTGCTCTCTTGGGGGTAACTGCTTGTATAAAAACAAAATGTTCAGGTCAAAAAACTCATTTGAAAAAAGCAAGTTGCAAAACAGTATCTCTAATACGATCCCATTTTTGTTAAAGAAAAAAATGTATTTTTATCTAGACACAGAAAAGATAAAATGCTAAAGTGTTAAAAATGTTTATCTCAGGGTAGTAAGGTTGGAGTTACCTTTATTTTCTTCTTTGTGTTTTCAAGCATTTCCCACATTTTCCACAATCAACACAGATTAACGTTAGAACCAGTAAAACAAAAACAATGTAGTTTTGTTTTGTTTTGTTTTTTTCTTTAAGGACAATTGTTAATGCAAAGGCATGAATGGTTGAATTTACACTGTGGTGGAGGGGGAACTTTGGGGTCATTGGTTCTTTTCTTCAATAGGATTATCCACAACTGATCATTTAACCTCCCTCGTTCTTGAAAATCATTGAAAGGCTCCCAGATTTTAAGATAGTTATACTAGACTCTTATTTCTCAAGCTGGAGCATAAGATGTTATGTGCATACATTTGTACCCATGCCATTAACAGGGCATATTCACAGAGAATCAAATGTTGAGCAAGTTGTGGAGAGGGGATTAGTATATTAATCTGTCTTCCTTCCTTCCAAGATGAAGGACTATAGGGGGTATAGAACTGCCCAGTAGGACAGTGAAGAAGGCAGTGTGATGTAGGACAATGATAAAAATTTGAGCAAAAAGTGGGGAATTATTTGAAGGCATGTAAATGAATCAGTCTACCATCTTTTCTACTTCCACCCTATGGGTAGAATGGTAGGCAGTCAGGAATTTTTTCCCCAGGCAAAAAATCAGAGTCCTCTTCTAGAGAAATGGAATTGAACTGTCTGGGGAGAACTGGATCAATTAACATGTGTGCTGACCCTTCCTAGTAAAGTGTGACTCATGCTAGTGCTTATAGGCCTCCTAGACAAATGCCAGCTCCCAGCCTTCAACCTGAAGTCAGGCCCACCACTTAGCAAGCCTGGTGCAGCTGCACAGAGCCGAGTCAGCCCTACCATTGCCCCGTTCTTAAATAGATGCTGACTCTACACTCCATACAAATATACACAAAAAGAATAAGATGGTATAAAAAAGCAATAATCACTGGACAGGAATCAACTCTTGGAAATTAAAATTAGGGTTAAAAAATAAAACTTTGAATGGTATTAGGTTATTAAGTATGAATTGTCCAATTTTCTTACGGACTAAATTAGACAGTTCTTATCTCTGACATTTCACTTTGACATGTCTTGTTTTATTTTTATTGTGAAAGTAAATCATTTTTTCAAATGCATGGTTTGGCTTGTGATGATCTTTCAAATTGTCTTTTTTAGGGCAATTTTTGTGAAACTACTCATAGGTCACAAAGTTGTGTTATTTTCAAATATGAGTTCCATCGTAGAACCAATGCAGAACAGACAGCTCAAAATATCAATGAAGTGGGCCGGGCACGGTGGCTCACGCCTGTAATCCTAGCACTCTGGGAGGCTGAGGTGGGCAGATTGCTCAAGGTCAGGAGTTCGAAACCAGCCTGAGCAAGAACGAGGCCCCGTCTCTACTAAAAATAGAAAGAAATTAATTGGCCAACTAAAAATATATAAAAAATATTAGCCAGGCATGGTGGTGCATGCCTGTAGTCCCAGCTGCTCAGGAGGCTGAGGCAGAAGGATCGCTTGAGCCCGGGAGTTTGAGGTTGCTGTGAGCTGGGCTGACGCCACGGCACTCACTGTAGCCCAGGCAAGACAGTGAGATTCTGTCTCAAAAAAAAAAAAAAAAAAAGAAAGCTAATGGTGTCTGTTGGGTGGTCCAGTGATGGTATTATCTACTACAGCTTCATGAAACCTGGTCAATTGATTACAGTAAATGTCTACTGCAACCAATTGAATGAAATATTGCAGATGCTTGTGATTGAGCAACTAAGATTGGTCAATAGAGACAGGCCAATCCTCTTGCAAGACAATGCTCAATCACATGTCACACAGTGCTGCTCAAACTATAGAGGCTGGACTTGGAAACTCTCTGTCATCCACCATATTCGCTAGACCTTGCACTAAGTGACTACCACTTCTTCCAGGCTTTGGACCACGTTTTGCAAGGAAAAATATTCAATTCTCAACAAGCTGTGGAAAAAACCTTTCACGATTTCATAGCCATTTCCTTTCCAGGCTTATTGATGGCTGGCTACTATTAAGATAGCAAAATTGTGTTGATAGTTTAGGCACATACTTTGATTAATTGTACTGCTTCTTGTTTGAGATACAATAAAATGAACTATTGATTCAAAATTGGACATTTCATATTTAATGATCCAATAAATTAAACCGTGTGAAATTGCTGATATTTTTGACATAAGAAAATGGCAATTTTGTATTATTCAACCAATTTTAAGGATTTGATGATAAAGTCAAGGAATCTTCACCAGATGTAGACAAAAAACCAACAATTGAATATACCAAAGAAACAGACAAAAACACAGAGGTAGTGCAGATCTAGCATCCAACAAATAGGAATTCCAGAAAAAGAACACAAAAAACAAACATATAAGCAACAAAATTTAGGAAAGAAAATTTTTTTAAAAAATGAAAAATTTACCATAGTAAAATAGTAATAATTTATATTGAAAAGTGCCAAGGAGGACAAATGAAAAAACAACAACAAAAAAACAAAAACAAAATCAAAACCCATGAAGGCACATCATTGAGAAATTTCAGCACACTAAGAATAAAGACATCCCAAAAGCCTTCAGAGAGAAAAAAAAACAAGATTCCCACAAGAAATAACTTCTCATTTGCACAGTAGATGCTGGGGATGAAGGAACAAAACTATAAAAATCCTGAGAGCCATTTTAATTTGACTGAATTCTCTTTCCAACAAAATAATCAAGTTTGAGGACAAAATAATTTTCAATGTGTACAATGACTTACCCTTAGCCTTTCTGAAATTGCCTGAGGATGTACCCCAGCAAAACTAGAGGGGGAAATATGAGTTATGGGAAATGATGGAGGTTACCCCCTAGGAAAATGGCTGTGTAGCAAAATAGAGGAATAATTTTGTGACTTCAAAAGAAGAATGAAGAGAGTTCCAAGCAATAGAATGAGAAAAAATAAATAAGAAGATAAAAGATATTAAATGCATGATAAAGAAGGTACATATTTCATTTTCCTTTCAAGAAAAAAGACAGGCAATCTGAAAATCTGGGAGAAATGTTGAAGTTTCTATAAGAAAGTTAAGAAAAATAAAATGTGGCATAATTCTGAATAATCACTGGAATAAAAGAATGGAGAATCCCATTGATGGTGACACTGGGAACACTATCCTTTGAGAGTCCAAAGGTTGTGATTAAGAACCGAAGGGAAGGAAATATAATCATAACGTGCCTCTCAGAACTGTAGCAAAGGACATCACCTTACTACTGTTTATTTGTTCTTGACCTTTCCCACTATCCTAGAGACATGACTCAGAAGACTGTGTGTATAGAACAAAATGTAAATATTATCACCCTTGATTATGTAAAAAAATAAATAGAGAGTTGCCAGAAGATGGTAGCAGAAGTGGGGAAGAGTAGTCATGACTCTCTGTATCTAAACTGATAAATCAAGAAATATCAGGAAAGAATTATTATTAATATTTGAGATATGGAAGTTATTCCTTGAAAGTTATAAAAAGAAGCTAAAAGTGGTTGCCCACTGGAGAGGAGGGCTGGAGTTCCAGATAGTTCAGGAAAGGAGCTATTGTTTTTCATTATAAATCTTTCAAAATGATTTATTTTAACCAAGGGCTATGATTTGAATGTTTGTCCTCTCCATAACCCATGTTGAAACTTAGTCCCCAATGTGGCAGTGTTGAAAGGTAGAGCCTTTAAGGAGTGATGGGGTCTTGAGCATTCATGAATTAATAGATTATTGGGTTAATGGATTAATGGTTTACTAGAGAGGGACTGGTGACTTTACAAGACAAGGAAGAGAGACCTGAGCTAGCATGTCAGCCCCTCTCCATGGGGCACCACCTGCAGTCGCCCTGCAGAGTCCCCGCCAGCAAGAAGGCCCTCACCAGATACACCCCTTGACCTTGGACTTCTCAGCCTCCATAACTGTAAGAAATAAATTCCTTTTCTTTGTAGATTACCCAGTTTCAGTTCTTCTATTATAAGCAACAGGAAGTGGACTAAGACACCAAGTGCATGTATTATTTTAATTTTAAAAAAGAAAAAGGAGAATCCATGAAAAAGACATGCCAAAAGTAGCTGACCAAATAAATGTAAAGAAATTACTATTACTTCCTATTTTATAGCATATTTAAACTGATGATTCCTAATAGTGAGTCATTATCACATAATTTAGATGTAAAACAAAGGGGGAAAGATAAAAGTTACACATGGAATATATTCTTAGTAATGTTAACAATACTCAGGTTCAGTACACCCAGTTCTTAAATGTGATTACTTGTGAGTAGCAGGATTATGGGTGATTTTTATTATGAAATTCCAATTTTCTGTAATAAGTAATTAAAAGATACTTTTATTAAATAAAAAATAATAAATTTAAAATATGATAAAAATATAAAAGAAATAAAAGCAATAGCTTCTTTCTCATATCCGTCTTTTTGTCCTCCCTGACATTTCAGTCAGCATCTTTAAATGAGGTGCTATCTACAGTTAATTTAAGAGTGGGAACTTCTTGTTAATAATGCAGTGTTGAAACGCTCATATCAAGATGGGTGAGATTATTGCTACACCTGTTAATCCTAGCACTTTGGGAGGCGGAGGCAGGAGGATGGCTTGAGGCTATGTGCTCAAGACCAGCCTGGGCAATACCAAGACCTCATCTGTACAAAAAGTAAAAAATTAGCTGGGCCTCATGGCTTATGCCTGTAGTCCCAGCCACTTGGAAGGCTGAGGCAAGAGGATCACTTGAGCCCAGGAGTTTGAGGTTGCAGTGAGCTATGATGACACCACCACACTCTAACCTGGGAAACAGAGAGAGAACAAAAAAAAGGGAGGGGTGAGATTAAATAGTGTAGTAATATCCTCCAACATTTAGAAAGACTGAGGGTAGCAAGGCACGGTGGCTCACACCTGTAATCCTAGCACTCTGGGAGGCTGAGGTGAGCGGATCGCTTGAGCTCAGGAGCTCAAGACCAACCTGAGCAACAGTGAGACCCTGTCTCTACTAAAAATAGAAAAATTAGCCAGGCATGGTGATACACCCCTGTAGTCCCAGCTACTTGGGAGGCTGAGGCAGGAGACCGCTGGAGTCCAAGAGTTTGAGGTTGCTGTGTCCTAAGCTGACACCATGGCACTCTAGCCCAGGCAACAGAGCAAGGCTCCATCTGAGGCAAAAAAAAAAAAAAGAAAAATAGAAAGACTGAGGGTCAGAGTGCAACTGATAAACCCAAAGAATTATCAAAATTTCTCAAGAATGCACTGGTGGGAAAACAGTTCCCTTAAAAGTAATAGTAATATCAATATACAAAAATGAGTTGTATTTCTATATACAAGCAACAAACAATCTGAAAGTGAAATTAAGAAAACAATTCCAGTCACAATAGTATCAAAAAGAATAAAATGCTTAGGAACAAATTTAACCAGGGAGATGCAAGAATTGTACAATGGAAACTATAAAGCCTTGTTGAAAGAAATTAAAGAAGACCTAAATAAGTAAATATCTCATGTTCATGGATTGAAAAACTTAATATTGCTAAGATGGCAATATTCTACCACATTGAACCATAAATTCAGTGCAATCCCAATCAAAATTCCAACTTCCATTTTTGCAGAAATGGACATGCTGAACCTACAATTCATGAGGAGTTGCAAAGGACTCCAAATAGCCAAAACAATTTTGAAAAAGAGGAAAGTTAGGGGGATCTCATTTCCCAATTTCACAACTTACTAGAAAACTACAGCAATCAAAACATAAGGATAGACCTAAAGATCAATGGAATAGAATTGGGAGTCTAGTAGTAAACTCTTTTATATATATATATATATATATATATATTTATATATATATATTTTTTTTTTTTTGAGACAGAGTCTCACTTTGTTGCCCTCGCTAGAGTGCCGTGGCATCAGCCTAGCTCACAGCAACCTCAAACTCCTGGGCTCAAGCGATCCTTCTGCCTCAGCCTCCCAAGTAGCTGGGACTACAGGCATGCACCACCATGCCCGGCTAATGTTTTACATATATTTTTAGTTGTCCCAATTAATTTCTTTCTATTTATTGTAGAGACAGGGTCTCGCTCTTGCTCAGGCTGGTTTCGAACTGCTGACCTTGAGCAATCCGCCTGCCTCGGCCTCCCAGAGTGCTAGGATTACAGGCGTGAGCCACCGCGCCCGGCCCTGAAGCAAAACTTTTGAGGGAATAATAGTGAGAGGTCAGGCTACAGAAGTTAGAAGGGACTAGACCTTGAGGGACCCTATTTATTATACTTCTGGAATTTACCCTGTAGGCCTAAAGAAGCTACCAAAAGGTTTTAAATAGGGAAATTACAACAGTCTATATTTTAGGTAGAAAGGCAGTTTACACATTTTAGGAAACATTCTTGAACTTCTACAATATGCCAGGTGTGGAGATAGGGGATGGAGATTAAAAAATGTCTTCATCACGATTGAAAACCCTAAGGGGCTTAAGCTTAAATTCAGTGAGGGATGTTGCCCCTTTGAGCAGAGGCTGGGGGCACTTGGAGAGAAGAGGAGGCACTCAAGGACTATGAAGGCTATGGGGCGGGAATGGAAAGGTGGAGTCTAGGACGACCCCTTGGCATGAGTGAGTGGGTAGAGGACAGCACCACCAGCTGAAGGAATTTCAGCCAGGACGTGTTAGGTTTGAGGAGCTGTTGCGTGTCTAGGGAGAGATGATCAGAATGGGAGTAGAGTCATGACTCTGGAGCTCAGGAGAGAAGCAATGCTAGAGATTTGAAAGTTGTCAGTGTTTAAGGTATATGTTGGGACGGGGACTTAAAACCATGGCAGCGCTTGATGGAATAGCTTAGGGAGTCTGGAGAGAGAGAACAGGACCTCTGAGATCGAAGTCACCTGGAAGGGTTCAGTCAACACTGTCATTGTCTCCTCCTGGTTATTAAGTCCTCCTGCAGTCTTTTACCTTCTGGGCAAAATAAGTCTTTAGCTGTCACTACTGGTCCCATTTTCTCCAGCCTTTTAAGTTTTACTCTACTGATCCTTTGGATCAGCCACATAGTCTTTAATCCATGAAAATGTGAAAACCCTGAACAAACACGTTCCTATGGTAAAGTATATGACAGCAGTGGCCCAGATGACCTTCAACACAGCAGCTAGAGTTGCTCTCTGACTTTCTACTTATAGACCCCTGGGGATGAAGGTGGAAAAAGAGGTAGAAAAAGAGGCAGTTTAGGGTCACGGTCTAAAGTGATGCTGTCCAATATGGGAGCCACTGGCCATATGCAGCTATTTAAATTTAATTAAACTTAAATAAAAATTCAGTTCCTCAATTGCACTAGCCACATATTCAAGTGTTCAATAACCACATGTGGCTAGGGGCTAATGTATTGGAAACTGCAGATAAAGGACATTTCCATCATCACAGAATGTTTTACTGGACAGAGCTGCAAAGCACCTATAAAAGAAGTCTTCCTTCTGGACTTTTCTGAAGGCCCACGAAGGCTTTTTGAAGAGTGCACATGGGGGAGAAACTGAAGGGAGGACGGGGAGGGTTGGGCAATAGCAAACTACTCTAGGTATAAAAGCGAACAAGTCATGAAGGAGGGCACTGAGAATAAGAAAAGCCAATCAGAGAATCTGAAGGAGAGGTACAGTGGTGAAACCAATCCTTTTTGCTGGGTAGAAACTTCATGGAAAAGTAGGAAAGCCACAGAAAATTCAGTTGTGTTGTTTTTAGAGTAGACAAGCCTAAAGAGAGAAAAAAAATTCAGTTGTCATGTTCAAACCATAAAAGACAGTCAGTTACCACCAGGACATCAGTAGTTAATGAGAAGATCTCAAGTTAGATAGAGGCAAGCCAGCATCCTGGCAGCACGGTGTGTTTTCCCAGCCTACTTAAAAAAAGAAGGTTGAGAGGGCCCTGAGATTAAAAGTCCAAAATGGGCTTGAAATTCATGATTTATTGAGCTCTTCCTCTTTTGTGCCTGGCATTGTGCTAGGTACTGTGCCACAGGAGGAGACATCAGTAAGGGTGGAAGCCCAAAGAAGGTGGTTTGGTGTTAGGAACAACGTATGGATAAGGGTTTGCAGAATCAGGAGAGATCAGGGAGGCATTCCAGAAAAGGAGTGCCCATGGAGATGAGACAGTGTGCCATCTGGTTTGACTGGTAGAAAGAGAGTCGTGGATACATGATCCTTATCAGGTTGTACTTTTTTTTTTTTTTTTTTTTTGAGACAGAGTCTCACTCTGACACCCTGGCTAGAGTGTAGTGGCATCATCTTATACACACTAAACTCTCTCCCTCTATTCCTTGAGGACAGGGACCATGTCTTTCACTCAGCTTTGTGTCCATCAATAGCACAGTGCCTGACACCTAGTAGGAGTTCAGTAAAAGTCTGTTGAAGTGCAAGAGTTCAAGCTTGATATGGAGGACAAAAAGAAAATGTAAATTTTTTTTTTTTTTTTTTGAAACAGAGTCTCACTTTGTTGCCCAGGCTAGAATGCAATGGCATCAACCTAGCTAGCTCACAGCAATCTCAAACTCCTGGGCTCAAGTGATCCTCCTGCCTTAGCCTCCCGAGTAGCTGGGACTACAGGCATGCCCAGCTAATTTTTTCTATATATTTTTAGTTGGCCAATTAATTTCTTTCTATTTTTAGTAGAAACGGGGTCTTGCTCTTGCTCAGGCTGGTTTTGAACTCCTGACCTTGAGTGATCCACCCACCTCGGCCTCCCAGAGTGCTAGGAGTAAATTTTTTTTTAGTTTAAATCAACTTAGATGTGAGTAGAATATGATGATGGCTAGGACACACTAGACCCGTAGTTACGTGATGTAAGGCACATATGTGTAGTGTGGCACATGAGGAATGTACCTTAGTGTTGTCATGAAGATAATTTCTTCTTATTTTCTTAACACTGCTGGGGGGGTAACATACTAAAAAAGAATATGATTAAAGGTAGGATAGTTTAGATCCCTCTCTAGGAGTCCACGTGCTCTCACCTCTCCAGTGACTTGAGTTTTGAAAATATTAAAAAAATTTTTTAAAAGCAAAGGAAAAATGGGAGCTAGAAAATGAGGCCATGGCAGTGGAATGGGGTAAAAAAGTAAAAGAGGAGTGGAGATAGCTCCACTCTCAGGTCTCTGTCAATAACTAGATCTTCCATTAACCTATGGGATAAATAGGCACACTGGAAAAATCCAGGAAGCTGGAGAGAGGAAGAATTCTCTAAGAATAAGATGGAAATAATTAGAATTGAACACCTCTCCCACACAGTAGCAAGGTAAATTTCTGGGATGTCAGGCCAGAAGTCATTGTTTCTGGGGGCTCAGGTCTGCCTTGTTTTCACCTGGCCTCCTTTTTACCACCTTCAGAAAATGTGTTAGAAGCACAAGTTTCCCCATTCAACTGGTGGGAGAAATTCTCAGTTGGACCGTAGAGTAAGAGAATTCTAGGAATAGGCAAGCCTCCACAAAGCCTCAGAAATAGTTCTATGGAAAGGAGCAAACACAAGCATTTAACACCATTGGCCCGGGGGGGGGGGGGGGAGGGGGGGGCCTGAGACTAATCCCCAAAACTGTAGGGGCAGGCTCTTAGCATCCCACTCACTCCAAAGTAATCCCCGGTCTGATTTCCAGCTTTTTTTTCATGAAGCCAGGACTTCAGGAGACTGATCTGTTGTCCAACCAGATAGGGGAGGCTAGGGATGCTTTCCCCCATGCAGGAAAGAAATTCAATCCAGGCCCCCAGCTTCCTAGATCTCTTCCCTGGGGTCCCTGAGGACCCTAGTGTCCAAGTTCTTAGATTCTCAAGGCGCTCCCTTGGGCCTTGGGGCAGGATTCCCATTCTCTGCTTCTCCATCTCCCTGGAATTTTCCACTGCAGCTGCCTCTGCTCCCAGACACCCCTCCCTGGGCAAAATTCCCGGCTCCCTCCGCCTCCCCTTCCCTAATCACACCTCATTCCCACCCCCAGCCCTGAAGCCCAGCCCACAGCCCTTCCCACAGTCCACACTAACCCCGGTGGTCCCAGTTAGAGAAATGGGAGACCAGGCTCCTTATAGAAGGGTAAGAGGGAGGGTCCCAGTCTCTCTTCAGGGCAGGGAGAAGGGACAGTGGAGGGGCTGGTCCCCCGAGGGTCTGGAGTGGGGGGAGTGGCCCTCCTCACATCCCCATATAAGGCAGGGCAAGAAGTTAGGCTTCCGGATTGGCTGATTCAAATGAGCATTCCACCTGGCAACAGGGTTTCTATTGGCTCTCAGGAAAAATAGGAGGAAGGTGGATGGAGGTTGTTGGTGGCGGTGATTGGAGGGGGGAGGGGAGTGGCGGTGACCGGAGTGGGGGGCGGTTACCAGGGCAACAGGGTAAGAGCCCAGCAGGGTGTCCGAGACAGCAGGCGGGGCTGGGAGGTGGAGAACTGGGTAGAGGCAAGGACGGCGGGAGGGAGAGGAAGGAGCCTGACCCGCCCGGAGGGAGCGAGACTGGGAGACTGGACGCGAGGGGGGGGGGGAGGCTGTGGGAGGGGGCGGTTAGCGAAGGAGCCAAAGGGAGATAAATGAAGCAAGAGAGGAAGACAGAGATGGAGACAGTGAGAGACGGCTAAAGACATCAGCCAGTGAGTTAGAGAAACAGATTGAGAGAGGCAAATGGAAAGATCTCAGAGAAAAGATGGACAGAGTCCGGCAAGGAAAAAACCTGGGTCGGGCCCCAAGATTTTTGAGGAAACCGAGACTGAGAAACTGATAGTGGAGTCAGAGAAATTGAGGTGTGTGTACACCAAGGAAGCAAAAAAATGGTGTATTTAACACTCAAATACAAAATAATGCTAATAATGATCAATCAACGTGGTTTTTTATTAAGAAAATGAAAATTATAAAAAAGATGAGAATAATGATAATGACAAATATGGGAGTGTACACACACCAAAGATACCTTTTCCCAACCCCAGCCTTCCACCCCATTCACTTTCCTGACCTTTAATCCACACTCCAACCCCTGTTCCCTCCCGAAATCTCAAGCTTCTCAAAATGACTCAAAGATACGGAGGTGGAGGGCAAGGAGCTGAGGATGTGTGGAACAGGGTGGGACTGGAACTCCAGACCTGGACCTGTGTTATATTTGCAAAGGAGGCAAAAATAATATAGAAAGGCTGGGGGAGATGGCAGCAGAGGAAAGAGAAAAGCAAAGAGAGGGAAACTGTAAAACATAAGGACATAAAGAGGAGTTGAAGAACACCAGCTAAGAATATAGGGCCAGGTGACTGACTCAGATAAGACAAGAACAGTGTTGTCCGGGAGAGATAGGGAAAGAGACCAGAGGTGGAAACCGGAGAAGAGGGTGTAGGAGAAGAGATAGAAGAATGAGAGAGATGCGAGATATAAATGGTTGTGAGGGAGGGGTCTGGGTAAGATGACTGAGGAGGAAAGAAGAGAAAGAAATAGAAGGACAGGCAAATACAAGTGAGGTGAGATAGGCGAATAAGAAAGGTCGAAGGTGCGGAGAGGTGGAAGAGATCCAAAGGAGACCAGGGGGCCTCAGACTACCCTCCCATCACAGCAAAGAGCCAGGAAGGGAGGGGCCCAGCAAGGGTCACAAATGTCAGTCTCGGCAGGAGAGAGAAGCTGGGTTGCCCTTTATGCCCTCCCATCCCTTCTCGAGGCCACCCAGAGACTGGATGGAGGATGAGAGGGGAAATCCAGCGTGATGTGGAAGTAGCTCCCCAACCCTCTTCCTCTTCTTTAAGCTTTTGGTTTCCCAAATACCTGCCCTGCCTTTCCATCTGCTCCCCCCGCCCCACCACTTGGCAAAATCTCAGCGCTTTTTTTGGGGTCAGTAGGATTCTGGCCGCCTCTCCAGTCCGCCCCCGAAAGACAGACTCCACATTCGCAGGCAGTAGGTTAGGCTTTGGAGAGGTGCCTCCGCGCAGGAACCCCACCCCTTCCCACCTCCTCGCCCCGCTCCTCTTTCTCCGCGGCCGTCAGTCTCTCCATTTCCCCCTCCCGGTCTAGTCCTCCCGCCCGACTCTCGCTCTCCCTCCCCTCGCTTTCATCCTCCTATCCCCACCTCTCCAACCTCCTCTTTCATCCCCCTCCCCTCTCCTCTCCTCCCCGCTCCCGCCTGCCCCACCCCTGGGAAGCCCCTCCCGTCGGACAGCGCCGCCTTATAAGCGGGTTCCCTTCCCGGGGGCGGCAGCGGCTGGTCGGCGGCAGCTCTGCTGGTGCGGGGGCGGCAAGCCCGGGACCGAACGACCGCGGCCGAGGGAGCCGGCCACCGCCTGCACCGTCCTTCCGCCCGCCCTCCGGACGGCCGCAGCCCTGCGGGTCTCCGCTCCAGACCCACCCCCGCCCCACCCCGCGCGCCTCAGCCGCCTCTTCCAGAGACCCAGCTGCCGAGCGGCCGCCGCCGCCGCCACCGCGCCAGGTTCCGGCCGCAGCCACTCTCCGCCGTCCAGGGCCCCTCCGTCTCGGCCCTGGGACCCCGGCTCCCTGCCAGCCCCGGCCCCGGCACCATGTCGGAGAAAAGCGTGGAGGCAGCGGCCGAGTTGAGCGCCAAGGTACGGGCGGAGGCCGGACCTCGCGCAGCCCCGCGGCCCGCCGCGGTCCGCCGCCCCCGACTGCCTCGCGCGGCCCTTGCGGCCGGGTCCCGGCGGACCCCACTCCGCCCTCCCCCCGCTCCCCAGCCTGGCTCTGCCTACCCCGCTTCGCGCGGCTCCCGCCAGCGCCCTCTAGCTTCCCTGAGCGCACCAAGTCGCGGCTCCCGGCCTCGCCGCTCAGGTCGGCGCCCGGCGCCCGCCGAGGTCCCCACCCCGCCCGGCCCCACCTCGCCCGCCTGTATCCCCGCCGCTTTCCCGTCGGAGCTCTCCGCGTCTCACTTTACCGGGCCGCCTCCCCGCGCCCCGTTCCCCTGTCTCGACTTCCAGTCTGACCTCGCCTTTCCTCTGCTAAGCGGTTTGGGATCCTCAAGTGTAAACAGGACTCTCCCGGGAGGCTACTCCTCTCGGCCCCTCCCCTCGCGGCCCGATCGTCTCTTGCTTCTCTCCCCGGACGGCTACTGCTCGTCTTTTCTCATTCCCTTCTTTCGGTCCATCTACATCCATTTCCTCTCCTCTACTGGCTTTCAGCTTTCCTTTCTCTTCATCGCCTCCCCACCAACATACACATTTAAAGAATCTCGAATTCCTAAAAATCAGAAGAGGAGGGCGGGTATAGCCTTAGGAAAAGCTGAGCTTGGGCTCAGCCTGGCATTGCATGGAGCTGTCTTTGCCTTCGTCAGCGCCCTTCCTGGGCCCCATCACTTCGCCCTTGCCTCTTCCAGCCTTCCTCTAATTTCCCTAGGGAACCTGCGGAGTGTCGCTTTGGGAAATTAATTCGGCCAGGGTTTGGGGGCTGGGAGCCGATCTTGTGTGTGTGTCGGGGGTGGTGGTGCTAAAGAGCCGGCGTACAGGTCTCCTGGAGGCCTGCGAAGGGAAAGCGGGGAGCCAATGGGATTAAAGGCAGTGGGAGAAGGGATGTGTGAGATCCGGCAAGGTGTGCCTGTGTGGCCCTCCGGTGGGCTGTGTGGTGGCATGTGACTTCACTGAGTGGGTGTCTTTGTATGTCTGAAATCCAGCGAGCGTGTGGGACTGCCCGTGTCAGTTACATGTGTGCATGTGGAGACGTAGATGTTCTGGAGCCATGTAGTCGTTTTGTGAGTGCTGAGTGGCTCCACTGTGCTCTTGTGCTGTCTCAAGAGTGTGTACCAGAATGGCCAAACACCGGGCCATGTGTCTCCAATCGCGTGGGTGCTCCTCTGTAGCTGTCTGTGTGAATTGGTGTCAGCCTGTGTCAGTGCATGTGCTTGTGTTGAGTAAATGAGGCCAGAGGGCTGCTTAGCACAAGACCCAGAGCCTAGGTCACATACCCTCCTGGAAAAGGGATCATGGAAGGACAGTGACCAGAAGGACAGAACAGGGGAGGAGAGGGCCCGGCCCCTTGGACTTTAGTCCCTGGTATTTTCCCTCCCTCCCTTCCTCCTTCCCTCCCTGCAACAGCCCAGATGGGAAACTCAGGCCATACAGACCTGGTGCTGGGGCCCCCAGAAAAGCTGACAAGCCCCTGGCTCTCCTGGCCCAGGATGTAGGGAAAGGCCCACCAGGTAGTAGAAGTGCCTTACCAACCTTGTGGCCAAGAAATGACAGCACGGTGAGATGAAAAAGAAACCTAGCTGGGGCTAGAGGGTGAAGTGTTCTGTGCTCCCTTTAAAGGGAGAAGGGAATTGAGTGCCTCCTCCTGCTAGGCCTGCCATTTTGCACCAAGCCCCTCTCCTATCCCCAGTCCTGTTCTAGAAAGGACACCCCCTACTCACACAGAAAACTTTCATCTGCGTGGAATCAGATACACAGAGTTGCACACCAACGCCAGATCCAATCACACAAGGACACCTACAGTGCTGCTCTGAGCCTGCCAAGGGGTGGGATGGGAGGAGGACTGGAATCTGAATTGGAAGGCTGATGTAGTCCCCAGAGGGGACTCTTCATATGAGCATCTCCCTTTGCCATATCAGAATAGGAGGACATGAAGGGCATGCCTGCTGGGATCCTGGGGCGAAGGAGATAAGGGGTAGTGTGGCAGGAAGGTCCTCTGGACAGGTGCCTCCCCCATCTGCATTCCCATCCCTCCCCAGACACAGACCTTGTGTGTGGCTCTCTCTTCATCTACCATGTCTGATACTCTTTCCCTTCCATGTTCCCTTTTTCCTGCTTTCCCTACATTTCACTGGAAATGGCTACTTTTACTCCACTACACCAATGCATGCACCACAGGAGGTAGGGAGGAAGAAACTACTTGAACTGTTTTAGGGTTGGGAAGGGGATGCTGGGAATATGCCAAAGTGCTCTCCCTACCCTGTAGTATTTGGCCAAGTGGAGCTTGGGGATTAGGGAGACACAGACTAGGAGAAACAAAGGCCCTAGAAGCTGAAGGGGAAGCTGGGAGGGATGCCCAGGAGAGAGAGTACTCAGGAAAAGGCCCCAGAGGTAGACAAAAGGCAGAGCTGGCGGCAGTGGGGGGGGGGGAGGCAGAAGAGGCGGAGGGACATGGAGAGGGGGTGGGGCACTGAGCTGTCAGCAGATGGAGGGGATTTGCTTTGCTGAGCTGAACTCTCCAGCCAGTGAGGTCTGGGAGAACTTGGAGGGGGTGGGGATCAGTTCTCCAGGCTGCTGCTCCCCTTTCTTATCACTTCCCCACCCTGCTTGGTCTTGCGGAAGGTGTGTCTGGTCTCAGCCCCTTTGTGGCCCTAAGGTAAGGACTCTGACACCTCTGTTCTGTCTCTAAGCTGTGGCCACCTTCTCCATTTCACACTCCTTGAAGCTCACTGCAGTGAGGGAGAACCTGGGCTAAGGGGACTTAAAAGTTGCACACCATTTGTGGCGAGAGAAAGGTGACCTCTTTCTCCCTTACAGGACCTGAAGGAGAAGAAGGAGAAGGTGGAGGAGAAGGCAAGCCGGAAAGAGCGGAAGAAAGAAGTGGTGGAGGTGTGGAGGGGTCAGGCGGGAGAGGACCCCACCTGCCCTTCCCTGACCCTACTCTACCTTTCCCCTACCCCTGCCGTCCTCCTCGCTGCCCTACCCTGGGGCCCTCCCAGTCCTCTGGTGATGCTGCAGGGAGCTGCAGCCTGAGGGCGCTTCTTCTCTTGGTTCCCACAGGAGGAGGAGAACGGAGCTGAGGAGGAAGAAGAAGAAACTGCTGAGGATGGAGAGGAGGAGGATGAAGGGGAGGAAGAAGGTGGGGAGGGGCAGGGAGGCCGGGCTGGAAAAGTACAGGCTTAAAGGCTCAGAGTCAGGGTGGGTTCAAAGACCAGAAGCCGGGCTGAGGGTGACCACAGGGGGTCTCTGGCGGAGCTTCCTGCCCTTCCCCAATCACCCATTTCTGGCTCCTCAGATGAGGAAGAAGAAGAGGAGGATGACGAAGGGCCCGCGCTGAAGAGAGCTGCTGAAGAGGAGGTTTGGGCTGGGTTGCGGGGCCTGAGGGGCTGTCAGGGATGCAGCAGGGGCCGGGAGCCCTTTGGATTTGGACCCAGATCCCTGTGGTGGCACGGGGCGGTGGCTGGCCGGGGCGGGAAGGGACAGTGGACAGTCTCCTCCCCGTTTTACACTACCCAACTCTTTTCCTCTCCACAGGATGAAGCGGATCCCAAGCGGCAGAAGACAGAAAACGGGGCATCAGCATGAGCCCCCTGCCAATGGGCTGGGGGTGGGAGGCCCCTCAGGGCCTGGAGGTGGGGGTGGGAACAGACAAGTGCAGCCACTCTTCACCTGGCTCCTGCCCTGGGCCCTCGCCAGAGGTGCCACCCTCTTCTTCCTCCCCAGCCTTCTCATTTCCGCCTCTCCACCCTCACTCTGCGGTTGTCCACCTCCTGACCTGCTCCATCTGACTCCCCAGCTGGCCCCTGTTGCTCCTCTCTCTCTTTTGCTCTCTTCCTCCCTCCCCCACCAGTCCCACCCCTCCTCCAGAGGCCTCCCCCCCAACCTCTGCATCCCCCAGCCTCATGCCCTGCCCCATCCTCTCCTGCCTGATCCCGGGTCTCCCTCAGATCCCCTCCTCAGACAGCGCCAGGCCGGGGTAGGGCCGGGGTTGGGGCCGAGCCCCACAGCTGCCCCCTCCCCTCCCCTTTTTGTATAATTTAATAAAGAAATGGTCGCGCTTCTGTTTTTAACCTGTCTCCTGCTTTCCCGGGGTCCAATCAGTGCAAAGAAAGGGTAGGGAGGAGCATAGCTGATCTCACAGTGTCAGGGCCCTTCCCAATGGAATAAAAGTAGCAGCACACTCTACCGCCTGCGACTCGGGGAAGACAAGATCAGTCCTCCAGGGGTGCACTGGAGCACAGCTCTTCTTCTGAGAGCTGATATATGTCCTGTTTTGGATTCTCGGGGATGCTCCTCCCCAGCAATACACACTTCCCTGCTAACCCACACAAGATGTAGACACTGCTGAGCCCAGTGGAAAGCCACCAGCTCTATTGTGCTGAACCAGGCACACACAAACAGGAAGTCCCGCCCCTGGCCTGGGAGAGGGCTGGTAGGCCTGGGTCTTGGCCTCCTGGGATGCCCTTTCTCTGGCAAGGAGGATGCAAGCTCTGGTCACAGTCATGTAGGGGAGAACTCCAGAGCCTGTTGTGATTTGCTGGGTCTGCTGCATGTTCTTGTCACCTGCCCTCCAACTCGCCCAGGGTGCCTGGCCTGGACTGGGCAAGAGTTATCTGCCTGTCTGTCTCAGACTTCCTTCCCTAGTCCCTCTGCTTCAGTTTTCCTTGAGTTTGATTTGCATTGCAAGATTCCTGCATTTCTCCATCTACATATGACCCTGTCCTATGCTCTTAGTTCAGAACCTCTGGATTGTGGGAAGCACAGGGGTCTGAGCTGGGAGGGAGTGGGGTTGATTCACTGACAATACCATTCTTCCCAGGAGACACCCCAGACTCACCCAAGGTCAGGACTACACACACAAACACAGTTTTTATCTTCACATTCGCTAACCTTGGCAAATTATTTCATCTCTTTGAGCCTCAGCTTCCTCTGTACAATGGGGGAAAATACTAGATTTCATGAGTTACTATATGTGAAGCATCCAATACAGTGCCTAGTGCATAATAAAGGCTCCATATGATATAGCTAGTCTTCCCTCCCCCCCACTTGGCATGCTCTTCCCCAGACCTACCATCTTTTAGGGTGCAGGGAAGCTTCCTGTCCACCTTTTTGTCTGTAGACATTGTGCAGATAGATGGGTGGGAGACAAGTCTGCAGGGGTGATGGAGTTCTGAGAGATTAAGGGCAGGTGATAAGTACCAAGGAAGGAGCATGGCCCTGGCGAGAGAAAAAAGTGTGAATAAGGGACTGAGAGGCAGCTTAGGGATGGGCAAAGGGGTTGCTCCAGGAGAGCTGGTTGGTGGAGGGGAGAAGGAGCGTGGGGGAGGGGGCGGTGGGGAGACCCAGGGCTGAGGAAGTAAACAAGGGGAGCGCCACCACAGAGGTGGAGGGTGATGCTGCTGGGAATCAACCCCCTCAGACTTTCCACTGCGAAGCGAAACCATGAGCCCTGGGGTGTGGGGGGCGGCGACTAGGAGGGGAAGTGGGGAAGGTGGAAGGAAAGCAGAAGGACAGGGGCGAGGGCCCAGGAGCAGCAGAACGGCAGGCATCCCAGCTGACAGCCACTGTGCCTCTGCCTCCACTCTGCGTTCTGCCACTGCCCTGCCAATTCCCTGGGGCACCCCCATCCCCCCAGGCTGCCTGGTCTGACCAGCTTTGCCCTGGATTCCAGCCTCTGATCATTGTCCCTCCCCACCCTCTCTCCAGGCCTCCCCCTGTCCCCCTTCCTCCACCTCTCTCTCTGTAGAACTTCTCTTTTGTCCCGCTCCTTCCTTTTCTGACCTCCTCATTTTGGAGGGCTCAGCGTGGCCCAGGACATAGGAGAAATGTGGGAGGCTCCGTTCCTGGGCTTACTGCTTCCGCAACTGCTGTGCGTGGCTCCAGGTAAGGTGGGGATGGTGGGAGGGTTGATCTCCAGACCTGTAGGAGGGGGCAGCAGGGATCTCTCTATGGCCTCAAAGATCCTGAGGTCCTTAGTTGGGTGTGGTAGCATGCACCTGAGTCCCAGCTACTCAGGAGGCTGAGGCGGGAGGATGGCTTGAGCCCAAGCAGTGAGCTATGATGGTGCCACTGCACTCTAGCCTCGGCAACAGAGTGAGACTTTGTCTCTAAAAAAACAAAAACAAAAACAAAAAAAACCACCTCCCAAGGTACTTAGCTCTGTAGTGGCTCCTTCTCACTCCTTTCTTGGGAGCAGTCCTTCCACGCCCAAAGCTTCTCTTGGGTTTCCTCCTTGGCACAGAAGGGATAGAAACCCAAGCTCTTACTCCACCCTGTCCCTCTCTAAGGAAACACTCAGGCTTTTTCTCTAATCCTAAAGGCCACTCCCCTTGGCCTCTCTTTTGCTCCTCCAGTGGAAGCTCCAGGGCCTGGGGCAGAGGTCCCAGTAGTGTGGGCACAGGAGGGGGCTCCTGCCCAGCTCCCCTGCAGCGCTACGGCCCCCCTCCAGGATGTCAGCCTTCTGCGAAGAGGAGGGGTCACTTGGCAGCACCAACCAGACAGGTGTGTGCCCCAAACTTAGGCAACAGGACCTCTGAATCCAGCACCAATGGCAACCAGACTCAACCCAACACCCAAGCCAACCCTCTGTCCCCTCCCCTCAGGTGTCAGTCCCTTTAAAGCCAGTGACTCAGCCACCTGTCCAGAACCCTCCTGCCCTTCCTCCACAGACTGCCCCCCACCTGCACCCCACGTATGCCCTACTCGATCCTCCAGCAGTGGATGGAGCTGGCCCCAGCCCAACCGGAGAGCATCAGGGATGAGGGGACGGTTGGGGGTGGGTCAAGAGGTCTCTTGGTGGGGGCGTCCTCATCCTCAAAGTGTGGCTGACTGCATCTGCTGGGGCTTCTTCCCCCTCGAGCTTCTCAATTCCATTATGTCTCCCGCGCAGCGGCCCGCCGACCCCGGGCTCTCGCCCGGCAGCTCCCTCCCACTACACGGTGCTGAGCGTGGCTCCCGGAGGCCTGCGCAGCGGGAGGCTGCCCCTGCAGCCCCGCGTCCAGCTGGAAGAGCGCGGCCTCCAGCGCGGGGACTTCTCGCTGTGGCTGCGCCCAGCGCAGCGCGCCGACGCCGGCGAGTACCGCGCCCGCGTGCGCCTCGGGGACCGCGCCCTCGCCTGCCGCCTCCGTCTGCGCGTGGGCCAGGCCTCGAGTAGGTGGGGCGGGACGAGGGGCGAGGGGCTGGGAGTAGGGCCCCGTTCCCCGCCGCCCCGAGGCAGGAAGGGCTGGGGCAGACGCTGCCAGAGCCCCCAGACGGGTAGAGGAAGCGGGTGGGGAGCCTGATTGAGGAGAAGGTGCCCCTAAGCACGAAGAACGCGTATGGGAGGAGGGCTCTGTGGAGAGACTGTGTAACACCCCCCCCAGCTCCCCTTCCCCCTACCCCCACTGCGGGAGTGCCCTGCTGGAGGTGGGGAGGCACTTCTGCGGGGGCGGGCAGTGCTTGCGGGCTAGAGTGATTCATTTCAGACATCTGTAGCTCTGGGGTGGGCTTAGTGGGGATCCTCATGCTAGGCCTGGAGAAGGGGGAGGGTAGATGCTGCCAAGTCAAATTGTGGTGGGGACAGAGGAAAGTAGTCCTGGGGACTCTGGAGTTCCACTTTAAGCACCTCCAGACGTCAAGCACTGAGCTAGGTGGAGGGGAGACAAATCTAAAGTAAGGTCCCAGTTTCCAGGAGCTTCCGGCTTGGTTGGCTTGCTGTGTTGGGACAGTGTTTCCGGTAGGACTGATCAAGTCCTCTTTATCCTTGCACAGTGACTGCCAGCCCCCCAGGGTCTCTCAGGACCTCCAACTGGGTAATTTTGAACTGCTCCTTCAGCCGCCCTGACCGCCCAGCCTCTGTGCACTGGTTCCGGGGCCAGGGCCGAGTCCCTGTCCAGGAGTCCCCGCATCACCACTTAGCCGAAAGCTTCCTCTTCCTGCCCAAAGTCAGCCCCCAGGACTCTGGGCCCTGGGGCTGCATCCTCACCTACAGAGATGGCTTCAAGGTCTCCATCATGTACAACCTCACTGTTCTGGGTAACTCCTCCAGTCTGCCTTCACACTTGACCACAAACCCTTCCTGCCCCCTGTCACATCCCCTGACTTCTGAGTCCCCAAACCAGATTCTCAGCAGCTAGTGCTGTCTGTCATTGATTGCTCTGGGCCTGTCTGATGCCTTTCAGCTGCCCTCTCCCCTTCTAGCTTTTCCCCTGGTGTCTCAGCCTCACTCTCTCCCCCTCCCACTGGCCCAGGCCACTTTCTGCGTTTCTGAGCATCTTTGGTTCATCCACCTTATTCTACTCCTTAGCACTCTTCAGAGCCAGACAACCTCCTTTACTCTTCTGCCTCTCTCCCCTGCAGTTCCAGGCTCCAACCCCACTGCACCCCCCCACTCCAGCTTTAACTTTGGATTCCTTTTTCTCTGCAGGCCTGGAGCCCCTGGCCCCCTTGACAGTGTACGCTGCAGCAGGTTCCAGAGTGGAGCTGCCCTGCCGCCTGTCTCCTGGTGTAGGGACCCAGGCTTCCCTCACTGCCAGGTGGGCCCTTCCTGGGGGAGGCCCTGACCTGCTGGTGGCTGGAGACAATGGCAACTTTACCCTTCGACTGGAGGCTGTGAGCCAGGCCCAAGCTGGGACCTACAACTGCTACATCCATCTGCAGGGGCAGCAGCTCACTGCCAGCATCACTTTGGCAGTCATTACAGGTCAGCTCCAGGTGGGAAAGGAGTAGCTTCCAACCCAGGGGAGCAAGGTCAGGGAGGGACAACTCACTGGGCAGTGACTGGGCAAATCCACTCCATGATCCCAGGCCACTGGGCACAAGTTCCAGAGACTGCTCGTTGCGTTCTCCTCTTTTCTCGCCCCCATTATAAACAACTGAAACTGAAAATCTCCACTTGAGTCACAACATAAATGTTCCACTGTTCTCTCCGGGACTCCCCTGCCCTGAATTGGCTGGAAGGTCTGGAAAGTTAGAAGGAAAGGTGACAAAAGTTTGAATGGTTCAAGAAAGGTGGAATATATTTGTAGAATCCTTGTCTACTTTAGGGCCAGGGCTTGGGTTAAAGTTGCAGGAAGTGGCCTGGATTTGGGAGGAGTTACATAAATCAGTCCCTTGGTCAGCAAATATTTACTGAGCAAGGGTTTTCTAAGACAGTATAAAACAAATATGGAAAAAAGAATAGTCAGAAAGTATGTTTGACTGATTGGTAACTCTCAGCCATGACAGATTAGCCATGTCTGCAGCACTCACCTGTGGCCACTAAACAGTAACATCACATGGTAGGTGCTTAATAATGTATATTGAATGAATAAATGAACATGCTGACAAATAATACATCTCCTGAGGGCCAATCCTGAATTGCCACCCACTTTCTGGATAGCTCTACCTATATATTATGCCACCCCTCAGCCTCACCCTGAACCCTGTCTTTTCCTCACACCAATCCTGTCAGTATGTAACTCCACGGGTACCCCCCCCCCGAAACCCGGCCTCCCCATCCTCACATCAGCTCAGTCACCACAATCCACCAGTTCTTTCAGTCCAGTGACTTCTTGAGGGTCATCTGCTCTGTGTACAACTCTATGGAAGAGATGTTGTTACTTCTATGTTAGGGAGAAGCAGCTTTCTCAAAGTCACACAGCTGGGCAGTGCCAGACTCGGGGTCTGCACTCAGATGTCTCTGTCACCAAATCTTCACTCTCCCGGTACACCACTCTCAGTCAGATCAAGGCCTGCACCCTTTGTCTCCTCCCACCCACCTACCTCTTACTCTACAGCTTCGAGAAGCCTCTGTCTGCACACCAGTGGGTCAGTTCACTGTTCTGTACTTTCAGAAAGGGGATAAGTTCATTCAGGGGGCACCACAAAGCAGGGGCACTGGTGTGAGCCATGTGATGGGAGTGGGAAAATTGTAAGGTGTATTGGGGATCAACTCATCTGACCGATACTGAAGGTTCTGGGCATTTGCATGGAAAGTAAGATAAAAGAAACTGAAATGGTATTTCTTATGTGGTCCTTCAGGGCCAGTTTGAGTGTGGACAATGCCCTAAAGGCAATAGCGAGCCCAGAAAGGTTTTGAGCAGGGGAGGGAGCTGACCAGAGCATTGACTGACATGATAAGATTAATTCGGCCATGACTCCTGATCCCCTCCCCCAACCCCACCCAATCAGAACCCAAGTGAGTGCAGGGTGATTGAGACTAGGGATTGAACCTGTGCCACCAAGCAAGGGGCTAGAACCTCAAAAGATCTCTTCCTTCTAATTTTTTCAGTGACTCCCAAATCCCTTGGGCCACCTGGCTCCCCGGGGAAGCTGCTTTGTGAGGTGACTCCAGCATCTGGACAAGAGCACTTTGTGTGGCACCTCCCGGACAACCCGTCCTGGGGGAGCTCTTCAGGACCCTGGCTGGAAGTGCAGGAGGCCAGGCTCCATCCCCAGTCCTGGCAATGCCAGCTGTACCAGGGGGAGAGGCTCCTAGGAACAGCGGTGTTCTTGCCAGAGCTGTCTAGCCCAGGTCTGAGGCCCCAGTGTGTCACAGCCCCAACTCCAGAGCAATTATCTTGATCCCTTTTCCAGAACACCCCCCACCAGCCCTATCCCAATGTTTTTCTTTCCAGTCAGGAAGCTGACCTTGAGCCTTGTCTAGGACTGACCCAGTTCTACCACTAATTAGCTGAATGACCCTGGACAAGTCCCTTAAACTCTGGACCCCATTGCATCTGTAAAATGTGAGGAGGTAGCAGCCCTGACCCTGTGCCTAATCCTGTACTTTCTTCACTTCATAGGTGCCCAGCACTCTGGCAGAGTGCCAGGTACTCTCCACACAGGTCACCTCCCTCTCTTTCTCATCCTGGGTATTCTGTGTCCACTCCTTTTGGTGACTGGAGCCTTTGGCTTTCACCTTCGGCGAAGACCGGTGAGCCAGGGACACATGCTTCCCCGCTGGCTGCCCCTCTCCTCAATCCTCAGAGGGCTGTCTGGCACCCTTCCTCAGGAAGATGACCAACAGGGACCCTGGACTTGCCTTCAGAGCCTCCCTCTTCATAAGCCTCTCACTCCAGGGACCCCTTGTGCTGGGGGAGGCTTGAAGGGGCTAAGAGAAGGCCGGGACCAGAGGGGGAGGGCAGGGGGGCTGAGATAAAACAGATGGACTCAGCATCCTTCCTCCTCCCACCTCCGTCTCGCTCTCCTTATCTTCCCACAGTGGCGACCAAGAAGATTTTCTGCCTTAGAGGATGGGATTCACCCTCCTCACACTGAGAGCAAGTTAGAGGGGCCGGAGCAAGAACCAGAGCCCGAGGCTGAGCCCGAGGCCGAGCTGGAGCTGGAGCCAGAGCAAGAGCCAGAGCAGGAGCCAGAGCCTGAGCCTGAGCTGGAGCAGCTCTGACCTGAAGCTTAAACAGCCAGCAGATCTCAGCAGCTCAGTCCAAATAAACTCCCTGTCAGCAGCAAGCCTGAGTCTGACTCGTTCTTGTCCAGTGAAGGTTCCTGTGTTTTCCCAGCCTCTGGGGGCTCCCTTCTCCCACTCTAGCCTCCTAACCTACTTTCCCCAGCCAATCTTCCTCATCTTCCCCTTTTCTGTTTCTGGCCGCTTTGTTTCTTCCTTGGGGTGTGTGTGTGTGTGTCTGTGTGTCTCCCCTGGGTAATCATTTTTCTGAAGCTCTAAAAATCCCTCGCCCCTTACCTCCGCAGCCCCCTCCCCCGTCTCCACCCACGGTGTGCTGGCTGCCCTGGTTTCCTTTATATTTTTGTCCCTCTGGCCCACCCCGCTCCATGCTCAGCTGCACTTCAGCACTTGCCCTCGGGCCCCTGGCTGCAGCAGGTGCGCACACATGCCCGCACGCACGTGTGCACACACTCACACATGCACACGCAGCGCACGGAGCCCTGCCAAGGTAAGTCCTCCAGGAGATGGGGCAGGCAGTTGAGGTACCTACATCTGCCCCACCCCCCACGTTTCTCAGTCCTTGGTGACTTTTCTGGTCCCAGGCATGAGAACACACTGCCACCCAGTGGTCACTGCTTGTCACACCCCAGCGGAGGTCACTGGGCTAGCTGTGCCAGGCCCAAGTAAATTTAACACTGTAGTGGACAAGGTGGAGCACAGATGTGGTGTGTGTGGGCAGTGCCTTTGCACACTCTGTGTACAGCATATGAGTGTGCACCCAGCGGCTAGCACATGTCCTGTGCACCCTTCAGGAGAGGGACTGAACAATGCATGCCTCAGGAGATACAGCCCTGGCCCTGGCAAGGTTATGTTCCAAGTGTGGCAAAGGGGAGGGCTGTGAACAAAGGCCTAGGTGAGAACAGTTGCTGCAGCTGTGGGAGCCAGGAGCCCTGACTTCTCATTCCAGCTCTGCTGATGCAACCGTAGCCAATCTCCCTGAGCCTCAGTTTTCTCACCTGTCTAGTGGGATAATGATAATAACCCACTAAAAGGGGTTGTTGCGCTTATCAGATAATGAAAAGGTTTTGGAGTGTGGCGTACTGGTCTGATTACCCATTAGTGAAGGAGGAAGCAGCCTGCTCTGGTCATGCTAATGATGATATTGAAGACCCCCGAGCCCGCCTGTGCCTCTCTCTGTCTGCCTCTCTCAGAGGGAGGATCCACCTGGGCCATGGTGATGGCCCTTTCAGCAGAGCACACATGGCCTCAGCAGCACCCTCAAGTCTGGCAGAGGGACAGAGACCTCCACCCACAATGGTGTGGGTCCCTGTACTTTGGCCACAGACAGCTCTGTCAGGGGACCTCAACCCTGTACAGGAGGACAAAATCCTGAAAACAAGTGGCGGAAAGCCTGCTGAACAGGAGGCATGTGCACATGGTGTCCCACTGGGCCTGTGTGCTGTGCACAAAGCGACACAGAGAGACAGACCATGAGGCTGAAGACCTGTCCCTGTGGAGACCAATGGCCAGGGGCTTAGGGACAGAGAATGGAGACAGGACACCATCTTTGCTCTGTGCAGAGCCCTAGGGAGAGAGGGGCACCCACTGAAACCTGCATAGTGAACCATTTAAGGCAATCTGAGATTCTGAGCCTTAGGATGGTGGTGACTCTTGCCTTGTCACAGGCCAAAAAACAGTAGCACCAGAAAGAGGAAGCTCTGGCACTTGCCAGGGACGATCGCACTGTCAAGTGAAGTCATGAAGTCCCTTTAGAAGCCTCCAAAGCATCACTCCCATCCTTCACCGTGGGTTGGGGACAGCTGCTGAGGAGACTCCTCAGCTACCCTCCAGGACCCCCCTCTCCACAGCCTTAGTGAAAGCCCCACGTTTTAGGAGAGCAGGGATTTCCTGGAAAGTTCTGTGGGCGGCATTTTTCCTTTCTACTAGATAACATCCTATGCCCTTTGGGCTTACGAGAGTAGTCACTGAACAGTCACTAGGGCCTGTGCAGGGACTTCCCCATGCTCTTTCATGGAGGGGACAAGGAGGGGACAGAGGCAAAGTGAAGCACCACTTTGTTCCTCCACCCCCTAGAGAAGCGAAGAGCAAAGGCAGGAAGAAGAGGGGCATGAGGGCTGGTGCATACAATGTTTCTCTGTGGGATCTCTCCTGGGGTGACACTCCTGCTCCCAGCCCTCTTCCTGCAGAGCCCCACGCCCCATCCAGCAGGATGACCTCCAGCCCTTTTCCTATCCTCTAAAGGCCACCAGGAGTCTTGGTTAATTTGCTGGGTGACTCTAAGTTTATCTGTACACCAGCAATCCAGGCTGGGGTCCTAGCAGGGAAGGGGTGTCAGGTGCCGGAAGCTCAGGGAGCTTCAGCGAGTAGGTGGGTGTGTGGGTGGGGTCCTTGAGAAGGAAGGGGAGTATAGGAGTTATCTATTGCTGTGTAACAAATCACCCCTAAATTAGTAATTTAATGGGGGAGAGGGAAAATTAGTAATTTAAAATAATAAATGTATTGTCTCACATGGTCAGGAATCCAGGGGCACAGCTTAGCTGAGTGGTTCTGGGACAAGGCCTCTTAAAAGGTTGCTGCCAAGATGTGGGCCAGGAGCCGGGCATGGTGGCTCACGCCTGTAATCCTAGCCCTCTGGGATGCTGAGGCGGGTGGATTGCTCAAGGTCAGGAGTTTGAAACCAGCCTAAGCAAGAGTGAGACCCCGTCTCTACTAAAAATAGAAAGAAATTAATTGGCCAACTAAAAAATATATAGAAAAAATTAGTCAAGCATGGTGGTGCATGCCTGTAGTCCCAGCTACTGGGGAAGCTGAGGCAGAGGGATTACTTGAGCCCAAGAGTTTGAGGTTGCTGTGAGCTAGGCTGATGCCACGGCACTCTAGTCTGGGCAACTCTAGTCTGTCTCAAAAAAAAAAAAAAACAAAAAAACACGTGGGCCAGGGCTGCAGGCATCTGAAGGCTGGGCTGGGGCAGAGGATCTGCCTCCAAGACAGCTCACTCTGCTGGCTGCTGGCCAAGACCTTAGCTTTTCCAAACATGGGGGGGGTGCCCTTCTTGTAGCCTGACCTGAAAGAAAGGCCAAGAAAAGAAAAGGGCATCTTTGAGGATCCCTGGTCCTACCATGGGCCTGACACTCCATCCCCCCCCTATTGTTGGCTACCCAGAAGTTCTGGAGGCCAAATGAGGTCTAGGGCCTTGGCAAGTCAAGTGTACCAGGCAAAAGACCATACTGTGCTCTTGAGACCTATGGTCACATTTGCCAGGGCTTCCCCACCCTGACCTGGTCTTCTCAGCTCCACAGGGCAGATAAGGGGCCTGTGTAAGCCCAGAAAGTTCCCTGACTCACTGCCCCTACCAGGCAGAGGTGCTGGGGTTCAGGCCTGAGCTCCTGCTGCTACGCCCCCATCAAAGGAGGCAAGCAAGGAGGTTAGGGTTCCCCGTGCAGGCCTAGCCCAAGGTGGAGCTCCTCCTTTGAAGAGAATGGGGTTGGGGTGGGGACAGGTTCTATCTGCTCTGCTGTGTGGCTGACAGTTTCTCCAAGGGGCTGCAGGTGTCAGCTGGCTGAGCTCAGGCTGGGCTCTGAAATATGCCAACTCAAACCTACCATGGGGTGGGGGAATCCCAGGGACCACCCTGTGAGAGTGACAGAAAGTGGTCCTGGAGCCAGGGAAAATGTGGCTGGGGTAGAGATGGGGTCTGCCCTCCTGGACTCTGCTTCCCAGAGAACAGCCCCAGAGACCCCTCCCCAATTCTCCACCCCAAGCCCTGCCCCCAGACCCCTTGGCAGAGGGTGTCAGTGCAGCCAAGGTTGCTTCTGGTAAGGAGGCCACCGCAAGGTTGCACCTGGGGCTTTCAACTTTCCTACAACACTGGCTGCCCTAGAATCATCTGGTCTCCAGCATTGTGCCAGGAGCCTCTGACACTAGCTTCCCCTGCACCCCAACTCTTTTTCTCCCTGCTCAGCCTCCTTCCCCTCCTCCAGCCTGGAGACCCAGCATTCATGCAGGAAAAATAGCTCTCCACCAGGAACCAGGAGACCTCTGGAAACCCCATGGTCCTTGCTTTCAGTCATGTGATGGGGCAGATGGCTTAATCTCAGTTTCTTCTTCTGTAAAATGCCTACCAGAAAGATCTGGCACATGCAAATGTATGTGCAAGTGCTCTGAAAATGCACAATCATCCTGTGGCTGTGAGGATCATGGGGATGCTAAGCCTCACATCCCCTCCTTGCTGTGGGAGAAGACTCCTCTGAGCCGTCACGATGGCCCTTCTTAATGCAGAGGACAGGTAGTGCCATGAGGGAACAATTCAGGCAATGGGGTCCAAGCAGGTAAATTCAAATCCCGGTTCCACCAGTTATGGTTACTTGCTCTGCGACCTTTAGCAATTTTTAAAAACTCTTCGAACTTCTGTTTCTTCATCTGTATGATCTGGAGAACTACCTATGCCCTATCATTCTTGTGAGGATTAAATAAAAGACACAACCACATAAAGCACACGGCAATTCTAAATGGTCACTATAAACGGGCATGCACTCTCTCTTCCTCCTTTTTTTTTCCTATTTGGAAAGCCAAAGGGAGCACCAGGTTCTTGGGGCTGCTGACTCCCAGGGGCCCATCTCCACAGGCAGTCACAGGCCACAGCCCCAGAGAGCTGGGCAGCCTCTCGCGGGCCATCTGGTCCATAGGTTGCAAACTGGTGGGCCTCAAGGTAGAGCTAGCCCTTGGCATGCTTTGTTTGATCTACCCAATGTTAAACAAAATCACTACCAACATTAAAATTAGGAAATATTACATAAATGCTTGGTTTTCTGCCTTCTCTCAAAATTTTGGCGCAGCTGGCAACTCTGGGTTCGCATGCTGGTACAAGTTCTACCGTCAGCTCAGCCGGAGCCACCTGTATGGGATGCTGCTGTACTTGCTAATCTACCTGAGCCCCCCACCCTCCTGTTCACAGCCGCCTGCTTTTCTATCACATTGCCTAGGAGGCTGCGGTTTAAATCTGTGGCCCTGTCCCCCAGGGCCTAGCCCCTGTGGCGCTAGTCCAAACCTCTTCTTTCAAAAAGTATTCAGCAGCCAGGGGCTGAGGGGAAGGAGGAATGAGGACTTAGTGTTTAATGGGTACAGAGTTTCAGCTGGGAAAGATGAAAAACTTTCAGATGGTCGCACAACCATGTGAATGAGCTTAATCCCACAGAGAGCTGTACATTTAAAAATGGTTAGGCTGGGACACGGTGGCTCAGGCACGTCATCCCAGCACTCTGAGAGGCCTAGGCAGGCAGGATTGCTTGAGACCGGGAGTCTGAGACCAGCCCAGGCAACATAGTGAGACTCGGTCCCTACAAAAACCAAAAATACTAGCCAGGCGTAGTGGTGTGCATCTGTATACCCAACTACTCTGGAAGCTCAGGCGGGAGGATTGCTTGAGCCCAGGAGTTCAAGGTTATAGGGAGCTATGATCACACCACTATACTCCAGCCTGGGTGACAAGACCCTGTCTATAAAAATAAATAAATAAAAATGGTTAAAACGATAAATTTTATGTTATGTATATTTTGTCACGATTCATTTAATATCAATAAAATGTAATACATGAAAAAAAGTATTCAACCAGCATGAAGGCTCTACCAGGGCCAAGGCATTCTGCTGGGGTGCTGGAGGTATAGTGCTAAGCAGACAGACGCGGTCACAGCCCTAGCCTGTGAGCTAGACACTAAACAATGACTAACTTCATTACAATTGGACCAGTGCTACAAAGGAAGAAGTGCAGAGTACTGAGAGATCTTATCATGAGGGAAATTTATTTCGACTGAGGAACCTGAGTAGCCTTCTCAGACTATCAGGAGGAAGTCACGCGCTGGCAGACGGTAGAGCAACAAGATACAAATAGCCCCAATCCTGGGGTACAGTGGGGTACTCCCCACCCCTGAACCAACCACCTCCAGACTTTCTTCCTTTGCTTGCTTGCTTTCGTTCTTTCTTTTCTTTTTCCTTTCTTTTTCTTCCTTTCTTTCTTTCTTTTTCTTTTTCTCTCTTTCTTTCTTTCTTTCTCTCTCTTTCTCTGTTTCTTTCTTTCTTCTTTAACCCTGTCACAGATTATCAGACTTCTTTCATGTGAGCAATAACTTCCATCTTCCTTAAGCCTCTATTTTTGGGCTTTCTTTCCCTTGCAGCACATCCCAAGGCTTCCTGTTACACACTTCTCCCCATTAACAGAAGGCTCCCTTGTGTTGAGGCCTCCAGCACTCTGCGCATCACTCTGCAGCACTTGTCCAGTTGCAATGAAATTCACAATCTAGTGTCTGTATCACAAGCTAGAGCAGTGACCATATCTGTCTCACTCAACGTCACACCCTGGGCACCTAGCAAGGTGCTGTGGTCTGGTGGACAATTAAGACTTGTTGAGGCCAGGCGTGGTGACTCACGCCTGTAATCCTAGCACTCTGGGTGGCCGAGGCTGGAGGATCACTCAAGGTCAGGAGTTCAAAACCAGCCTGAGCAAGATCGAGACCCCATCTCTACTAAAAATAGAAGGAAATTAATTGGCCAACTAAAAATATATAGAAAAAATTAGCTGGGCATGGTGGCACATGCCTGTAGTCCCAGCTACTTGGGAGGCTGAGGCAGGAGGATTGCTTGAGCCCAGGAGTTTGACGTTGGCTGTGAGCTGGGCTGACGCCACAGCACTCTAGCCTGGGCAACAGAGTGAGACTCCGTCTCAAAACAAACAAACAAACAAACAAACAAAC